>JAJIBD010029218.1:0-26294 GCA_021461705.1 Cryptotis parvus
AGCTGCTACTAGCTCTCCCTGTGCCCAACCGCTCATGAGGTGCCCGGGAGGGATAGCAGGTTCTAGCCCTGGCCCGCCACCCCAGCAGAGCCTCACAACAAGCCAGACGGCCCCCCACTCCATGAGGGCCTCCATTTTCCACATCCGGACTTCCCCCTCATCAGGAGCTCCCACCCAGCAGACCAGCCTATCACAGCCCAGCTCCGGCGAGCCATGGTTCATCAATAAATGCTGGATTTTAGAGATGACTACAAAGTATGCTACCCGCCGCGGCAGAGCCTACCAAGCTACCGTGTCATTTGATATGCCAGATACCAGTAACAATTATAGACCTCATTCCATGACCTGATGGAATGGTTTGAGGCTCTTTATGTTCCTGGAGCAAGCAGGTGCCCTTAGGCTCTACTTGCATGAGACAGGACATATGGAGATGTTACTGGTGCCCACTCGAGCAAATCGATGATGAACGGGAAGACAGTGATACAGTGATAGTATTCAATAAAAAGCAAAGAGAGTGGAAGGTCTGAAGTATAACAGAGAGCTCTATTCCATAAGAACCAGTTAACAGTAGAAGAAGCCAAAATCATCCTTATGCACTGTTTTGGAAGCCCGCCTAATACAATGTGCTCAGCCACAGAGACACAGGGATATCTGCTATATAAACTTCGATTTTCAGAAAGTTATTCCTGATACATCCATATATACCATGTATGATCACTTTGAGGGCTGGTTAATCCCAAAATCTAAAACGGAGAAGTTGCTAAATGAGTTGAGTGATGAGAGTAAGACAGGATTTTCAGTTCTGGACATATAAGATCAGAAATTGTTGTTGTTGACTTAGAAAACACATTTTGAGATCTACTACCTTCACTTGAGTCTGAACAATAATGGCCATTGCATGGCAAGAAAAAAAAGAGTAAAACACTGTGCTGACATCCTGGTTTTCTTGCTCTTGTTTGACTCTGTCTCTTCTTAAGTGTCCTATAAGCAGCTATTTTCTGTCCTACCACACATCCTTCTGTGAAGAGGGGTCCAAAGTCATCATTATTCATCTTCCCATTTCATTCTTACCTCTAGGGAAGCTTGGGTATCCCACCAGAGAATGGGGCCTGCATCTTGAAAACTTAGTTATGTATTGAAACAAGGCTTGTTTCTGTTGCTACAAATCATAACGGAGAAATTTTCACTCATTCATGAACACATGAAGTTGCGCCAGTAAAAATGGTCATTTTAGGGGGTATCCCATATTGCTAAATGGATGTTCTCCACTCTACACCAACCTTCACATTTTATGTATCCATGGAATTCAAAGTAAATCTTGATGGTATTTATGAAGTCAGATAGAATTAGGAATATTCCAGTAGATTTTTCAAAGAAGGGCATTTGTACCCCCACACCCATGAAGGACAAAAAATGTAAATCAAATAATCCTCAGTGGAAAAAGCCACAGTCAGTTTGGATTTTGTGAAAAGATGTTTGTTTGTTGCTAATCCCATATTTTCTTAGTTAAGATTGTGAAGATGTCTGAACAGAGCCTGTAGATGGATGGGGTCCTTAGTAATTTCTTTAAAACACAATATTATTTCATCCTATAATAAAGCGATGTGAATATTGAAGAAAATTTAGATTTATTATTCCTGCTTCCATGACTCCATAAGCTGCCATATACCTCCCTCCGTCCTCACCCTCCAAATTCCCCAAAACATCTTTGTTTAACACTTATTCACTCATCATCTACCCACCCCAAACTGTGTAGGCAATGATATTAATCTTGCAATTTCTAACATCAAGGTTAACATGGGTGGCCCAATTCATCCATTTTCATCAACACAATGAGAGTAAAATAAAAAACCCTCCGATTCTTCAAGACAGGATGGTGGTGATCTGAAAGTTTGTAGAATCAACTCAGCTTCTGAAAATGTATAGTAGAGATTCTTTTTGATTGAGAGTGCATTTTTAGAAATAAGTATAAAAAGTTATCAATGACCTCAAGAAGGGAGAAAAGAAAATTTATATAAGGTGGAGAGTATCACTTGTAATACTTGTCTTCCTGTTGTTCATTGATTTGTTCGAACAGCACCAGTAATATTCCATATGTCCTGTCATGCTAGTGTAGCCCAGGCATTTGCTTGCTCCAGGAACATAAGCCCCTCAAACCATTCCTTCAGGTCAGGGAATGAGGTCTATAATTTACTTATTTTCGGCATATCAAATATTACATGGGTAGTTTGCAAGCTCTGCTATGCAGGTAGCCACTCTTGTAGTAGCCTTACCTCATCAAATAATTGATGACAGAGACAGGGAAAGATCAGCTCCCTGCGCCTCCCTAAGCTGCGGAGTCCAGATGCTCAAAATGCCGGCCTTTGTGGTGTGGGGTTCCCTGGCTCAAGCAAGGGGCTCTACTGGGATAATCAGCCAGGACTAGAAGATGCCTTCCTCCTGGGCACCTCTTGATTGCTAGGCCAGGGAGAGTCGGTAGCAGCCCTGCCCCATGTATCTGAATCTCTGGATCAGGCATACCTGGCTTGAAACAGGTTTCGCTAGGTGGGACTCTATGTGAGACAGGAGCTAGTGATCAACTCTTTGCCTGGGTGAAGCCTGATGAGCTGTGAAGCCCGGGATGCTGAAAAATGGCAGCCTTTATGGTGTGGGGTTCCCCTGCCTTGCGGCGAGAGTCACCTCTCTGTCACTGTCTTCCCATTCATCATCGATTTGCTCCATGTAGCAGGCACCAGTAAAATTTCCAGATACTAACTCAAGGTAGAAAGCCCAAGGGCATCTGCTCCAGGAACATAAAGATATTTTCAAGTTATTATATTAGGTCATGGAAATGACCTAATGTAATTGTTACTGGTATTTGGCATATCAGATACTACACGGTGTAGCTTGCCAGTTCGCCGTGAGGGGTGGCATACTTTAGAGTCACCTCTAAAGGAAGCATTATTGATGAACCGTACCGGCTGCAAGTGGTCATAGGCGAGCCGGGCTGTGAGCGGGTTTCTGCTGGGAGTTCTGATGAGTAGGGAAGTCTGGATGTGGAAAATGGGGGCTTTTAGTCAGGGGGGTTTATCTGTCTTATTAAGTAGGCTCTGCTGGGGTCTTATGGTGTGGGGTTTCCATGGATTCCCTGCCTAGAGAGTAGATCATAAAATTGGAAAAATGAGGTCAAAGAATATCTCACTGGCATATCTGAACCGTGGAAGTACGAGGTCATAATCCGAGAGTTCTAGCCCCAGCACTGCCTCACAGGCCTGGAGTAATTCCAATGGCTCTTTTTGAATTTGAGATGACACAGCAAGAGTGTGATCCCCACACAGTGGGGTGGATCTACCATCCAGAGTGTGCAGGAGCAAAGGTGTGACACTTGGTGATTAGCATGCAAGGGAGCATGTTTAGTGTGAAGGGAAGACATAAAACGGAGAAAACTGATTACCAAAGTGATGATGAAACCCTAAACCCAATATCACTCCAGAACAGGCCTAAGAACTCTAAACCCCACAGATCGACTCTGAACTGTTCCATCATGAATCCACATGACTCATTATACTTATAGGTTCCCCACTGGAGGTGAAGTGCCTGGAGGATGAAGTCAGTAACAAAGTATTAACACAGAACACAAGGAAATGCTTCATAGACAGAAAGGAGGCAGCATATCAGCAATCTAACAAATCGAGGAACTATTGTCAAGAATTTAAATTCTAGAATTTTTTAAATGCTAATACAAAGAAAATGATTTTGATGGAAAGTTAAGCAGCTCCTGATAAACATTGAATACTCAACTATGTAATTTGGCACAATGAATACACCTCGCCACGTAAAACCTCGAAAAGCAACATGGCAATATGAATACATATTAATCCACATTAAAGGAAGAAACAAGGCAATCTAAAGAACCTCAAAATACATGGATTTTAGATGCAAAGAAAATGTTGGAGGACATGTTTAGCTAATCTGGGAGTTTTGTTGTTTTGCTCACTCCCAGCTTAATCTTATTTAAGCCAAGGTTCATTCTAATGAGATCTACTCTTCTATGTAAACACTGCTAGAGGGTGTGGTAGTTACAGAAGTCACCTTGATTGAATAACTTCTGACTTATACATCTACTAAGACTTCTATGTTTTCTAGATTGGGCACAGCTCCTCTTTATACCCACTGCACCCAACGTGGGACAGTTAGAATTTACCAGGAGACTACCACCCTGGCTACGCTGAGACTATAGGAAGACTATAGGAAGGATCATACTAGTTTGCTCTAAGCGAGTGTGACCCTTTCAGTACATGAGAACAAGATACTCAGAATCACCCTGGTGCAGATAATAATAAGGGACCTTGTGGTACCATCTAGATTACATGAAACTCATGAAGTTAAGATGTATTACTTTATATCAGCCCCTCTCTCCAGTGTTTTACATAAGAGATAATCTCAGGATTAGTCCTTGGTGTAACCTTTGTTTATACCTGCAATAGGGTGTGGCACTACACTCTATTTAGGGTTCTTTGTTGGCATGACAACCTCCCAGTGGATTACTTTGGTGTTATAAAGGGGGCTGACTTGGAGGCCCCTTCACCTTTTGCCTTTGGTTCCTCAGCCTTCAGCTTTTGGCTCCTGCGCTTTTGGCTTTGCTTTTGGCCTTTGCTCTTTGGCCTTTTGCTCCTTCTGGGTAGGACTCAGCTCTGGTGAGATCCTCCTCTTTGGTGGGAGACTTAGGCTCTTTTGTATGGTCTAGTTCGGACCAGAGCTAGAGTTTGTTCATTATATTGGATTGCTGTGGAAGAGCTTTTGTACTATTAAAAGCCATTTTTTGGAACTGCACCGACTCGTGAGTTTTCATCTTTCTCCGGGCCCTCGAGGTAGAAGACAACCTCTGTCCTGACACTGTCGGGGACCCCGCGACGTTCTCCGACAGGGAAAAGGTGCATAGAAAAAGAATGCTACTGAATAAGAAATGAGGTTATTACATTTGAGAGGAATTGATCAATTTTTAGAAAGATTTAATTTCAATATTTGTAAAAAAAAAATCTAACCTTAACAGCCCTTCTAAATTATTAAATAGTTATTGAACTGTAGAACAGTGAGAGTAAAAAAGAGCATTTTTAGATTGGAAATATTAGGATAAACTCATCCAGAATGTTAACCGTCAGCAAGTAAATAAGGAGATTGAAAATTTACTTAAGTGAAGTTAAATAATGTGAATGATAAAACTAAAAAAGAAATCGAAGCAGCTTCTGTGGATACATCTGTAGTAGGAAGAGAAGGCCCTTTGTATCTGTGCCATGTTTCCCCAATCAGATGATAGGTAAAAATAATTGAGATATTTCTGAGAGGTAAAAAAATCTCTGACTTCAAAAAGCTTTGTGATTACTTCAACAGAACAATGAGTGATAGTAGAGTAAGTTATTATTTAAAAATTGTAGATCTGAGAAGCTTCAGAAGCACCAATATAAAAGAAATTCTGAAGGTTATTGTAAAGCTCAATGATGCCAATAGCTATTTTTATGCACTGGGTATTCTTGAAGTCAGGGTCTCCAGAGATATATAAACTGAGCGAAATACAACTTATAGTTGTGGAGGCAATGAGGTGTGTGAGTAGGGGGAGGATGTACTGTTTTTATTATAGAAACTGGGGGTCCCCCTAACTGTCATTTATAGTCTGGAGGATTGGGGAGCCAGAGAAGCAATTTAGGGTCCTGCCAAAGACCTGAGAACCAAGAGAGTGCTATGCCCCAGGGATGGAGGTAATTGCCCAGTTGAAGTCAAAAGGAACAAACATTCCACCCTTTCCCATAGTATGGTCCCCAGTCAAGATGCTCAATAACCTGGATATCACCCACTTACATGGGCAATCTTCTTCACATGCTAATTTTGTTCAGAAAACTCCTTACTGACATGTAGAAAAATATTTGGCTCGAGCATTCAAGCAGTCACAAAGTTAATCATCATATATAATCTAGAAATTTGCTGAGAGAGTAGATATTATATTGAGTTCTATCATAAAACATTTCTACTGTAGTAGTACTCTAAAAAAAATTAAATATATAGTGAATGGAAGGTACCTTGGATAGTAGCAAGCCCTTGGCCCTGATCGGAAAATGAGAATGCCAAAGAAAGAAGGGGGAGGATAGACTGGCATAAATACAAGGGCATTGGGTAAAGGGATCCCAGACAAGTCAGTGATGTGGAAGTGATTTTCTAAGGGATATTAAACATACATATCAATACTGTTAAGAGTAAAAAAGCAAAATTAAAATAATATTTCGCTAGGGTGTGATAGTACAGTGGGGGAGGCATTTGGCTGCATGCAGCGGACCCAGGTTCACCACCCAGCAATCCCATATGGTTCCCCCAAGGACTAAGCAGAAGTAATTAATGAGTACAGAGCCAGAGTAACCCCCAGCATTACCAGGTGAGACCAAAAATACCAAAAAGAAAAAAAATAATATAAAAACAAAGAGAACACAGAGAAAAGGAGAGAGAGGAGAGCCTAGGGTCATGATGGCGAGGGTTGATGTTGGGGTAGGTGTCTTCTGAGTAGGAAACACTGACTTCTGAAACCTCTATATTGAAAAAGTTTGGTAAATCAAGGTTAGTAAAACCTAAAAAACTCCAAAATAATAAGATACAGGGGCTGGAGCGATAGTCCAGCGAGTAGGGTGTTTGCCTTGACCCAGCCGGCCAAAGCCAGCCCAGGTTCGATCCCCCCCATCCCAAGGTCCCCCCAACACCGCCAGGAGTAATTCCTGAGGCGCTAGGAGTAACCCCTGAGCATTGCCGTAGTGACCTCCAAAAAGCAAAAAAAATAAAATAAAGTAAAATAATAAGATGAACAGTGCTGGAAAAGACTTTTAGAAATGATGGATATTTATGATACTTCCAGAGAAACATAATGATGCTTCCAGAGAAACATACTTCTCTCCAGACTCAAATACACAGTATTGTACAGTGTTGATCAATCCTCAATAAAGTTATCTTTTAAAAAAGACATAGTATAATCACCTCTGGAATAGAACTAACCGATGATTTTGAAAAGGTATTGTCAGTTCTGAAAGATTACAAACGGGACTTATAGTAGTAAAAATATTTCTAAGACTAAGTAACAATATTTACATATAAAAAGTTGCAAAGAATATGCTTACATTTGAGAAAACTACTTAGAAACAATAGAAGGGAGAATTTGGATTGGGAGAAAAGAGGTATTCCAAATTCCGCCTTCTGGTGCTGCTTAGTGTTATTCAACACTTCCTTATCGCCCTTCTCTTTCTCTCTCTCATTTTAGCATGTTTTGGTGACCCACCCTCTCTAACCTCATGCTACTTTCTTTCCTACATCAACCTCTTATCATAAAATCATCTGTTTTTTTTTGTCTGTGCTTCCTAGCATTTTCCATCTGTCCTCGAATTCTTTAGCTTATTTATAAAACTGCTTCCCCTTCAGAATTCAGTGATATGAATTAGCATATCTGGGGTGGGCTCCAGAAATTTACATTTCTGAAAGCCCTTGAGTGCTCCAAGGTACATTATGTGGGATAAGACACTATTCTCAAAGGCTCTCAGTTTCCCGCTTATGAAAGACTTTTACCCACATTTGAGAGAGCTTGTTCTTTCCCCATATTGAGAGAGCTCTCCCTTTCTTTCAATATCACTCAGCCTGTAACAAAATCATAAGTAAATTTGATATTCACTGTGATTCAATCAAAAACACTTTTTTGCCCCAAAAAGTTTTAAGTCTTCCCAGCCCTATTTGTTCTAAACTATTCAACCCCCTGCAGATTGTAAATTACTGGGTAGCTACAATAGTCTTCATTCTCTTAAATTGCCTAAACGGATTCCAGGTTCCTGATTTACAAACATTCCTGCAGACTGCCGCTTCTGGTCATTGAAAACTGGCAGAAGGTGAAAAAAAAAGTTACCCTTGGCTACCCAGGGCATCACGGGTGCATGCCAAGGAATAGTACCCTGGTTATATGCCAGAAGTAGTATCCAATGGAATGTCCCCCCTTATCAGCCCAGAGACCGTATCCTTTCTCCTACCACTGAACACTTACTCACACAGAGACCAGGGGAATGAAATGAGCCCATCTCCTCCACACTGGCTCAGAGTTCAGTTACTGTGGACCTCTTTGCCTATCACCTGATTTTCCATTCTCAAGTTTCCACTAAATATCTAGGTCCCTTAGCCAAGACCTTTGGGACGTCTCTACCTCTCTTCCCGTTTGGAGCAATCCTCTTCTGGTTTTCTGCTCTGCTGTGAACTGAAGAGAAATTCTGTCAGCCTAAACTCCTGTGCAGTGCTCAGGTCGTCTTGATACTCACTTCCGGCTCTCTGGATATTGTGTCTCAGACATCTTTTCTCTCCATCACTTTTCCTGATTCTGAAAAAGCATCGCTCTTTAGAAATGTCCTGAAAGCAGTGGCATCTCGCTTTTCAGAGCAGAATAGCTGACTTCTCGGTGCTTGCAGAGGTCTGGTCTACTTCAGGCGGTCAACATCACCCCCCCACCACCATCATGCACACAACTCGCTCATTTTCCAGCAAAGTACAGGTATCCTTAGGCATAAGAGAACACAGGCAAGAATCCTTCATTTGTTTATGAGATGGCAAAATGATGTTTTCCTTCTGTTGCTGAACCTTACAAATCCTTGACAGACAGAGCTGAACATCTCCTGAATAGTAAAACATTTTGAAGAGAACTCAGAGCTCTACAATAATTCTCTTATTCATTCCCCCTACTCCTACCAACCATCCTATCCAAAACCAACTGCAGAGATATTTTCTAAGGTTGCCTTTTGTGGGGACAGCATATGGCTTTGATGGCTCTGGACTGAATGCTCTATGTACTCCCAGGGCCCATGTTTAGCCCAAATCCTGGGTTGAATGGTAATTAGAGAATGGTAATTGGAGAAAGGATTTCATACTGTCATTGAGTCTACATGAGTTCATGAGAGTGAAGTCTACACAAGATTAGTGTTAAAGAAAGTCTTTCTGTGTATCTTTTGTGTCTTTCTTTCTCTCCCTCATGTGATAATGCAGTGAAAAGGGAAGTCAAATAAACGTCACCAAGAGTTGTCTCACTCTAATATGTCACAAAATCTAGTCTCTAGTCTTAAATTTCCGGTCTCTTAAGAGCTAGGATAAATAAATTGTGTTGTTTATACTCATCTGTCTATGGTGTTTTTTGTGTAGCAATACAATGCTGACATATGACTCAGTTTCCTGAATTCCATATCCATCTACAAAAAAGAATAAACAGAGAGTGACAAAAGTGTATGGATGAGTGGGTTCATGTTAGATGATGTGTGATCAAGAAGCATCACTTGGTCATCTCCAAGGAAGACAAAGAAGTCAAACCCAGGCCTACTAGATCCGAATGGTAGTGGATGATAAAAGAATTCCACAAGAAAGCAAGATGCCTGATGCAGAAAGTTCAAATAAAAGTGCACTGGTCAAGTGATGTACAGTTAGGGATGTTTAGGCATGGAGAGGCTCATGTTGAGTGAAATTAGCCAGAAGGAAAAAAAGCACACACATATAGAATGACTGCATTTATTTGCATGACATATATATATATATATATATATATATATATATATATGTGTGTGTGTGTGTGTGTTATATCATACATATATATTATACCAATATCTAAGGCTAGTCAAAAAACATGAATCAGGAGGTCTTGTCAAAGGTGGAATCTACCACAAGTGTGTGGAGTCGTCGAGGTTAGGTAAGACAGAGAGAGAACAGTGTGCTAATAATGCGTAAAAAATGTTAAAACCAGCCTAGAACTGAGCATTGAATATAGGCTCAAAGATACACTGGATAACCTCTAAACGTATAGATTGCAGTGCACAATGTGAGGAGAGAGAGAGAGAGAGAGAGAGAGAGAGAGAAGAGATAAAACCTGCCATAGAGACAGGCTAGGGGAGGGGGAGGATTTGGGGTTATTGGTGGTGGGAAATGGGCAAATGATGGAGGGTTGGGTGCTGGAACGCTGTATGACCAAAACCCGAACATGACATCTTTGTAATTGTATATCTCATGGTATATAAAATATATAAAATATAAATTATTAAATTATATAAATATTTTATAAATATTTATAAAAATATTTAAGTATTTATATAAATATATAAAATATTTTTTTAAAGTGCACTGGTCAGACTGACACATTGGAGGTCTCCAAAGCAAAGACACCCACTTAGCACAGTCTTGAGTCTTTGGTGTGTCTCTGAGGTGCATATGTGCAGCTTCTCTTTTCTATAGATCAGTTCCTCTAGGGAGGTGGATGACTAAGATATGTGTAGCCAATTCTTGGAAGGGAGTGAGTTGTATATGAAATGTTCTGAGTCAATGTCTTCCCTTGAAGTAAGTCTATTAGCAATTTGCAAACAATAGTTGGAAATGGTAACGCTAGACTAGAACAGAGTACTGAAAGTAGGGAAAAGGCATATACATGACAGCCCCTTAGTGAATGTACTGCAGACCACAAGAGCAAACAAAAAAAGAGAGAGAGAGAGAGAGAACAGAGAGCGAGTGAGAATAAAAGTGCCTGCCTAGAGGCAGGTGGGGTGGAAGAAGAAACTGGGAGCATTGGTGGTTGGAAATGTACACTGGGTGGAGGGATGGGTGCTGGAACATTGTATGCATGAAACGCAATCTTTGTAATGGTCTAACTCATGGTGATATGATAAAATTTTCATAAAATGATCTGAGTCAATCAGAAGAAAGTGAAGCTGTATACAAAAATAATTTGAGTCTATCCAGGAAGAAAGTGTCTCAACCAATTCTGGGAACTGAGCAGCAGAACTCATTGTGAACCTGGACGTGTGTCTCCAGGTCCTCCTGGTTATGTGAGCAGAGATAGCACAACTGTTATAAGGAAGGGATCATCTTAGCCTGTAAGGCACTTTAGATCACTTTACTTGTATCACTTTGTCTTCCCATTCATCGATTTCCTCGAATGGGCACCCAGTAACGTCTCCATTCGCTGGGGATGAGATCCATTATTGTTACTGCTTTTGGCATATCGAATACACTACAGCTAGCTGGCCGGACTCCGCCATGGCTCTGGGTTCATCCCAGGGTCCCAGTCTTTTCTTTTCCTATGATAGATCATCAACCATCCAGGGTCCATGGAGCAGAGTCCTAGGTGTAGACAAGCTGTCTCTCTGTCTTTCACCTGCCAACGCAGCTGGGCACTATAGCCATACCTGCAATACCACAAGGGGCAGGTGACTAAGGCACTTTTAGATATGGGGATTAAATGAAGGGGCTTGTGTAGACCAGGTCAATCACTGAACATCGGACAATGAGTATGCAACATAGGCTAATAAAAATGTCATAGGTCAAGAGAACCACAAAAAATGTGAAACCCTTCCAAGTTTTACCTAAAGAAAACATTCTCATATTGCTTTGAGACAAGTTTGCTCCTCTCCTCCATGGTAAACAGAACAACCAGTATATTTTATAGCTCAGGACAGGATAAACAACAATGAGGCAGCAAAGAACTTCCTGAACATTTGAACTGTGGCACTGAATCCAACCCCCCCAACCTAAACGGGAGAGAAGCATTAAATAGATGCACCCTGGAATAGAAGACATGGATTTGAAATGTTTTCCATCATAGGCTAGTCTGGTCTAAAATTTCCATCTTTATCTCAAAGTACTTTTTGTTTCCAGAAGTTTGAAGAATCAAAATGACTGTAATAAAATGTCCCTGAGTCCCGTTCAATCTTTGTGGTTATGTTGCTGGATGTACGTCTTGTAACCATTTATCACTTTAATAGGAAAGGCCCAAAGAGGGAAAAGAGGACTTGTTAGGATTTATTTTATTTATTATAAGAGATTCTAGCCCCTCGGCACCAGAAATTGTCTCTTTAGCTCATTCTCCTAAGTCATATTTAATTTACTTCAGAGGTAATACATATTTTGTGTCACACAGTCTATTTAGAAGAGTTGGGTTGCTTTATGACCCGTGACTATTTCCTTCTGTGATATATACTCACTCACAAAATTTGAAGGACATCTCTTGACCAGTGTTTTGATGCATTTTTCGTTTACAATACATTCTTTCAAAATCGAATTACTCCAAAAAATTTTATATTAATATGCACTAATTTATTTTACATAAAAAGAGTAATTATATTTATTTTACATATAAGATATAATAAATACAATGATATGAGCTATGTATTTTATTTTTGAAAATTATTTTTGCATGTCTTTTGCCAACAAATAGCCTCACTGAGTTCTTACTGAATGTCTTATTATTGTAACTGTATCCTTAAAGAAGCCGAGGTTGTGGTTGGTACTTATAAATAAGACTGTGATAGCAGTCAGGCAATAGTATATACTTTTCTGGTTGCCTCCATGCCTGTCAGTATCTTGGACTCTAAGGTTTCCATGCTGGTTGAGATCACTATCAATTTTCCTATAAATTGAAAACACTAGACTATGAAGAAATGGGTGTGAATTGATGATGTAATAAAATATTAGAAACTGGGGACCACAACAGAGAGACCAGATCTTGGCAAATGCACAGAATTAAGCTACAGTTCTCTTAGCATCCACAAAGAGCAGTAATTTGGGAAAGGAAGTGGGTCCCAATAACCTAGACTTTAGCTGACCAGGGAAAGCAACAGAGTAAAAGGAAGTGACCTACACATTTCTGTGATGTTACACCACTTAGCAGTATCTATATGGATGATCTTTAGTGGTTAGAAAAGGTTGAAATTTATGGGATTTTTCTTTTTTTTAATTTTAATTTTGTTTATTATACCACTGTGAGATATGCAATTACAAAGATGTTCATATTTGAGTTTCGGTCTTACAGCGTTCCAGCATCCATCCTTCCATCAGTGCCCATTTCTCATCACCAATATCCTCTCATTTCCTCCCACCTCCCCCAGCCTGCCTCTATGGCAGGCACCTTACCCCTCTCTTAAAGGGATTTTTCTAATAAATCATAATAAAGAAGCAAATCCTCATCTATGAGGATATTCATATATAGACAAGAGAGAAAAGGGATGGAGAAAAAAAAACGACCTCATTTCAATGCATAATCATTGCTGACTTCATAATCAGCTCTTTGCAAATATTTACTGGGTGTGATTGTTATGCCAAGCTTTAAACATTATTGTGCTCATATTGTGTAAAATGGGGTGACAATGGTAGATTATGGGGTAAAAATATGGAAGTTGTTTCAGTTTTTCCCGTTTTCAAGCGTCTCCTATAACATGCCTCTGAAGCAGATAGATATAGAAGCTGAAATAAGCGATGTGACTTCTTGCCAGCTCTTTTGCCATCTTCAAAGCTGTCTCCAGGGTTTTTTGCCTCTGGGGAACCATTGTTGATGCAGAAAAGACTCTCCCGAGGGACTTTTTGCCATTCGGAAGAGTTCCCAATTTTGAATATGGTCACTCTGAGCTTGGTCTGCCCTAAACCTCATCTTAGTGGGTCATAATCTCATCCTCTGGTGCCCATTAGATTGTAACATGCAATTCTCCCCAATAAATCCCTATTGTAATAATCATATGATTGAGTTACCAGTGAAACTGTCCCCCCAGGTGAGGAGATAGGTGGGAGAGTAGCACTTCAGAATCTGAACCTCTTATTCTACAAGACCTGAATCAGTAAAAGTATTTGGTAAGATGCAACTGAAAAAACCAGCAGAAGAGACCAACTCAATTTCAAGAGTTTTGACTGAAAAAAAATGCTGTTGTAAAAACAACTAGAAGCAAGAATACAATCCAAGAATCAATCTCTTTCACTGGTATAAGACAAATTGGCTCCATCGGGCTTCCAAACGGAAAACCCTGTTGCCCATAAGCTATCCCATAAGCCCTGGATTGGGATACCAACTTAGCAGTGGTCACTGCAATTTTTTAGCGAGAATATATAATTTTTACCTAAAGGTTATAATTAGTTATATTATCAAGTAACTTTCAAGGTCAAAGGATGAAAAGAATTGAAATATATTTGAAGCAGATTAAATGCATTTAATAGGCTGCATTGGAAATAAAACTGATCGTATTCAAATAAGTGCATTTATTTCCATTTATTGCATCTTCTCTTAAGTAATTCTTAAGATTTGCTAAATTTATAAATAGTATAATCACATTTGTACATTTAATTTAACATATAAGGAAAGATAAATTTTATTTTTATTTTACTTAGTATTATTGTTCAATTTTTTTGCTTTTTTATTGGTCACACACAGCAATGCTCAGGGGTTACTCCTGGCTCTGCACTGAGAAATCACTCCCGCCAGTTCTCCGGAGACCATATGGAGTAGCGAGGATTGAACCTGGAGCCAGCACAGGCTGGCCACGTGCAAAACAAACACCCCTATCCACTGGGCTATCGCGCTCCAGCCCAGGGGAGACCCTACATTTTAATCTACTACTTCAACAAATGTGAATTTCTAATTTTAAATTCTTATAGTTTGTTATTTCCTTTTTTGTTAGCCCTTTTCTTCCCTCTTGCACTACCAAGAAGATAGTACAGTGGGTGAAGCACTGACCTTGCTCCAGCAGACCCAGATTCAATTCCCACAGGGTATGGTCCCCTGGGGACTACCAATAGTGATTCCTGACACAAAGCCAGGAGCTAAGCGCTGAGCACCACCTGGAAATCAGCCCACTCAAAACACTTCCCTTCAATGGCTCTTGCCGGAAAGCAGAAGCAGAAGGTGGAAATACCTCATAGACTGAGCACTATATCAGGGTGCTTGGATCAATTTGGTGGGGAGATAAATGAAAGCAACCACAGGGTTAAATGCACAATGTCTGAGGCTGTGTCTTTCAACCTGTTTTGTTACCATGGCGACCTTGGGGGTTGTTTTATTTCTGTTGCCCCTATCCTATGAGTAGACCCTTTGTCTCATGATGTGAGTTGCCAACTTTCACCTGGTCCCCCTTGGAATATCCTGAGGATCCACTGAAGCCCATTTGGCCCTAAATTGGAGAAAATCTCATCTAAAATATTGCACTGAAGCCCAAAATAAATTCATCTCCCTGCCCTGCCCCACTGTTCTTTTTTCAGGAAGAGCTCTGGGGATAAAACTCTGTTCCTTGTCTTCTCTGAGTTCACAAAGAACACAAAATTGATTACAACAAAAACAGACGATGGGTGGATCATTGTATCACTGTCTTCCCGTTCATCATGGATTTGTGCTCAGTGGGCACCAGTAACATTCATATGACCTGTCTCATGCAAGTAGAGCCCAGGAAGCTACCGCTTGCTCAGGTGGTATAAAGAGCCTCAAAACCATTCCATCAGGTCATGGGAATGAGGGTCTATAACTGTTACTGGTATTTAGCATATCAAATTTACAATACGGGTAGCTTGCCAGGCTCTGCCGTACGGGTATTATACTCTTGTAGTGGATAAGGGAGAATATATTGCTTCTGAAAATTCAAATGCACTGGAAAATTAGGGCAATGATTTTTCTCTTTCTTTTTTTTTTTTTATTTTTTTTTTTTTATTTTTACAATTTACAAAGATATACAATTAAAAAGTTCATATTTGGGTTTTGGTCATACAGTGTTCCAGCATCCATCCGCCACCAGTGCCCATCTCCCACCACCCGCAGTCCCTGGTTCCCCCTCCCCCTCCCCCAGCCCTCCCCCATGGCAGGTTCTCCATTTCTTTTCCATTTCTCTCTCTTTTTCTCTTTTCCTTCCCCTCCAGACTATGGATTACAGAACATACATTAAAGGTGTTGTCATGTGTATCTTTTGCCTCTATTTATGCTCAGTTCTAGGTTGGCATTAGTTCGCACCCTAGACTATTGCTTAGCACACTGTTCCATTTCTGTCTTACCTAGGGCTAATGATTTTATTCAGAATTTTTTGGATCAAGTTGTAGAGAAAACATTTAATAAAGAAATATCTGAAGAAGGAGAAATGCTCAAGGTTTCAGAAAAAAAATGGATTCGTTGCAGAAATTTTTGGGAGGAATCCTAGATTGGTCCATGCTAGGGCAGGTAGCTTAGTATTTCCTAGCAATTCTTCAGGGAGAAGGCAGAGAGGCTCCAACCATTCAACTATTCTCAAATAAAGTGCAACATTTAATATAATTACATTTACATAAAACTTTCTTCAGCAATATTTGGGACTTTAAGAGAGAACAAGAAATAAGTGTTGCTATGCAGTTGTTAGAAAAATTGAATCTATGAAATTCACTTGCGTGGATGGATGTGGGAATGTCATAGCTGAGGAAATGAGGCAGAAGAGTGACAAACATAGAGGGTGATGGCACCTGTTTGTGGAATATATAAGAAAACAGGCCCTTAATATGAGACTAATGCCCAGGAACCCAGTAGACACAAAGGCCAGGAGGAGGGAGACCCACAGTTGGAGGCCTGATCTCACATGCTGAGAAAGAAGGCAGTTTAAAGGTAGAAAGGACCACTAAGACAAGAAGAGTTGGAAATGATCGCTCTTAAGAACTATGTGCTGCTGGACTAGAACTGAGTGCTGAAGGTAGGAAAAAGGATATGCATGATAACCCTTCAGTGTCTGCATTGCAAACCACAGCGATGCAAAGAGGAGACAGACAGAAAGAGGGAGAGAGGGGTAACAGGCAGCCCATGGGCATTCCAGCCGCATATCCTAACTTTAAGCATAGTCCATTAGGCTCCATCTTGGGTTAGTTATAGCCAACAGGAAAATGTGCAGAGAAATTACCTAGGCTAGCCTTGTCACAGGTACCTGAAGCTTTGATTAACAGTCTCACTAGGGATTTCTACATACTAACTCTATTGGGAGACAGTCTGCCAGAAGTCCCTGTGTGTCTACAAAACAGGCAAAGTATACATCAGATCTTCCTTCACATATCTTTTTAGATCTACCTTCTGCCAACAGAGAGTGTGTGTATGCGTGTGTAGAGAGAGCAAAGAAAGAGAGAGGAGGAGAAAGTGCCTGCCATTGAAGTTGGTTGGCAGGGGGTGGAGTGGGGAGGAGAGCGCTGGGACGGTATTGGTGGTGGGAAATGTGCACTGGTGCAGGGATTAGCGTGCTGGAACACTGTATGACTGAAGCCCAAAGCATGAACAGCTTTTGTACTGGTCTATCACAAGGGTCATTTTTAAAAAAAACATTTTGCTGACAAGGGAGGTGAGTGATAGGGAGAGAGGGAGCAGGAATTAGAACAGGAGTCATATGCATACCTTGGTACTTGACCACAGAAAAACTCCCTTCAGTTCCTGGCACCATGTGGCCACCTGAGCATGATGGAAAAGCAAGACTGAGCTGATCCCTTCCAGGTTGACCTGCTGGTGACCAGCACGACACAGCCCAGTTCACACAGTACCACAGCCTCAAGCCTTAGCACTGAAATACCGAAAAAATTGGGTAAAGGTAATCGCAGATGTAATGGCTCCTGGCCTAAAAGCTAGCAACTGCTACCCACCAAAAAGTGTCTTGGACAAAACTAAACATTTTGTTATCATGATTTCCTTTATCCCTTCCTTTCTCCTTCTTTGAGTATTGTTACTAGGGGACAATATTGTTTGGAAACTCAAAACACAGTCTTGTAAAATTAGAGTTTTAAAAGTTTACTTATGTATTTTCTCTCCCCTTAGAAATGCTTTTCTATATTCACAGGTTGATATTCTTTCAACTTGTTTCTTTATTAAAATTTGAGAATAGATGATGGAATTTTTTTATTAATGCCATTTTATAAAATAAAGAGATTAATATATGCTAACTCTTAATTATTTTGTTACTCCACTTAATTAAACATATCCAAGTACAAGCTATATTTTTCTGTAAAAGTAACTGGAATAACAACGGAACCTCAAGGAGTCTACACTCAATGTTCTTTTCTTAGGTGTGATGTATTATTCTAAAGCAAATATTTTTAGGAAAGTAACATGTTATCCTTTTCCCCTAAACTTTTCTTATCAGCTTCCAACTGTGACAGCCTGGGGCTGTCAGCAGGGGGCCCATATAATGTTTGGAAAGATTGAAATAAAAGCTAGATGCCTATTAGGAAACTGGAAAAATGAAGAACACCCTCTGACTTTACTAAGAATAATACTTCAAGTTTTCTAAGAATACATTTAAGGGCACCACTTTAACTAAGAAATTTAATATTTTAATCTTCTATCCCCAACTCTAAGAAAACAATAAAATCATTCAACCCCATTGTCCTTCATTCTGGCCCAAAATAATTAGACTGTGGAATGGAAATTTGGAAGAACTTAATCCATAAAACAGGGTTAGACAGATAGAGTTAGCTGAATTCAACCATGACACAATGTCATGACTGAGATTTTGCATCTCATTGGGCAAATCAAAGGAATTAAGCCAGAGATTGAAATGCAAGTAAAGAGGCGAGGATGGCGAGCTTAAGCAAGATGAAATACAAGCCATCAGCTAGGTAGGGACACATTGAGTTAACGTCAGGTGTTGGGAGTCAGGTAAAGCAGGAGGGCACTAATGCCCAGACATGGTATGGAGTGAAGTGGTGCTGGGTAGATAAAATACATAGAGCAGGATACAGAGTCACAATGATACCTTACAAGTGAAATGCAGGAGTAAAATAGATTTTATAAGGAATCTAGAAACAAACACCAAAGTAACCAAAATAAACTGGCAGAATAAAAACAACACAACTAGCTATGTATAAAGAAAGAGTCTAGCCTGGACCCGCAATTAGAATTCGTGAGCAGCTATTCCCTGCCTCTGTGCTCAGGAGAGACACCTGCCCGGAGTGAACATTAAGGTGTCAGAAATTTCAAGTGTTGGAGGGCGCCTTGAAGCAAGAGTGCTTTAACTCCCTGCTGTTATTTCTCCAGCTCCAAATTTACACATTTTTAAATAGGGAGGCACACTAGTCTGGAGTGAGACTCAAAACATTTTAAGTCAAAGTGATGACTTAGAGGTTTGGATATAAGGAAATAAATATACGGCTTCAAACTCAAAACCATGCGACAGCTCATCTGATGAGAATATCTAGACAAGAAGTGTGAAGATGTTGTCAATTCAGAGATTATATATACTATCAAGTCCTAAGTTCATCAATATTCAGAAAAAGAACTTCCAAAATGTAGAAAACTCATCTCTGAGGTCCTAGAATGGGAAAAAGAAGCAACTTAAATAAATGGATCAAGGTGACAATTCCCTAACACGGTTGCAGGGTATGTTAGGGAAAGAAAAGGAATTCAAGCATATATATCATATTTCTATTATATATACACATATATACAGATATATGTATGTATGCTAGAGAAAATGACTTGTCACTTGTCTTCACCCATTATTCATTGATTTGCTCGAGCAGGCACCCTTCAACATCTGGACTCTACAGCTCTCCACCCAGCAGAAAATCTGATCCTTCCCGTTTGCATAGCGCCTTCTAGCTAAACTGTTCATCAATAAATGCACAAGATGAGAGAGCTACCCCAAAAGAGTATCCCACACATGGCAGAGCCTGGCAAGCTACTAGTTTTGGCATTTGATACTTTTTAGAAATGGTAGCAATTATAGACCTCATTCCCATGACTGAAGGAATGGTTTGAAGAAATCTTCTTCATGTTCCTGGAGCAAGCAGATGCCCGCTTAGGCACACTAGCATGTGACAGGACGTATGGAAGATATTACTGAGTGCCACCTGCACTAAATAACTAAATATATATTAATAACCAGCTACGACTAATGATCAAGCTAGATCTGACGAGTATCCATATTTTTTTCCACTGGGAGAAAAGCTGCTTCTCTATTTAAAAATCAGCACATAAAATATATTCAAAGTGAAAGATATTAGTTTTCATAGTTTACAAATACAGCTTTCCTCCCAGGATAGCTTAAAGAAATGTTCAATAACGAAAACCTGAGACCTAATGTACAGAAACTAAAGACGACCATGGAGGTTGATGGGGATAGGCTCAGAGAGAGTATAGGGGACAACGGTGGTACAGGGGTAAAGATTCTGTGGGAGGAGGGTGTGGTGTAGGGCCCTTGTATTCATGAAGCCATACCCATAGGGAAGTACAAAATTAGCCCTTAGAATAAAGTTTAAAATTAGCAAAATTTTAAATATATAAAATCCAGGAGCCGACAGAGAGATATTATACCAGAGGCCGTGTTCCACTTGACCAGAGCAAAGTCAAGCCTGTACCCAGACCACCTCGGAGTGACCCTTGAGGTGCAGATTCAGTAAGCCCTGAGTACTAACAGTTGTAACTAATTGAAATAAAAAAAATTTTCTCTTAGCTGCTAACAGATGATAAGCACTTGAGTTGAATATTTAAGTAACTTCCAGAAACTATCCCCTAAAGAAAATACTGATTCTGCCCCTTGGATTCACCATACCACCTAACAGATTCTATATCTCCTTATGTGATCACTTGAATCCACATTCATCGATTTGCTCAAACCCGTTGCCATTAACCCCCCCATTGGGGCCCTATCGTGTGCCAATGTAGCCGAAGGCAGCATCACCAATTTTGATTCAAGAATATGAAGAGCCTCAAACCGTTCGTAGGGTTCTTGGCAAGAAATTATCTAACAGCAAATTACAAGGCGGCTGACCCGCGATCGTTTGCGACGCATTCAATGGGATCGATTACATTGTGAAAAAATTATAGTCAGCGGTTGTCTCTCCAAATCGCATTATATGTCCAGCCCCATCTGATTTTGTGCCTTAGCAGCAACGAGACAGCGTCCTGACACTGGAATGGCGACGCAGGTCAGAACTCCGGATTTGCTTCAACGTGAGTGAAGCGTAATACTTTAAGCATGGCTCTTCGATTACTCTCTGGGAGACCCAATAGCATTCTCATCCTGCTTTGTGGCCGGGTACTCTGAGGAATATGTTAATGCAGGGAGAAGGTCGAGTCAAAGAAGGCTGTGCCCGGAGCCGGAGAAGTTCTTTGTCCCCTTTGGCTATTTCTCAATGCCTTTAAAGGCGTTCCATCAAGCTCTCTTCCTCCAGCACAGCTCATGTTTTCAGGTAGTTCATCATGTTGATTTCTCGACCTAGGTATACATAACTTGCTGCATTCACAATGTCTGTTCCATTGAGTGAAGGGCCCCTGGAACTAGTTCTTTTCATAAACATAGTTTTCTTTTGGTTCAGCTGTAGGCCTATCTTTCCACATTCGGTCAAGAGTCACCGCATTTGTGCCGCTTGGCTAATGTTTGGTGTTATTAGAGCGATGTCATCTGCGAAGCAGAGAAGTAAGTGTAGTTGACCGACCATCTATCTTCACTCCATTCCTTCCCCATTCTTATTGTAGTGTTTCTCGAGGGTGGCGAGCGGAGAGTTTTGAGGTGAAATAGTATCACCCTGTCGAACCCCTCTTTTCACATTAATGATCCTCACTTCTTTTGGTAGAGATGGTGAGGTCCTGGTAGTAAATCCAGTAATAACGGCTCCACGAAGGATCTTGATGTATTGGGTTTGAACACACCCTGTTTGGCTAGGGCACCGATGACTGGCTAGTCTCCACAGAATCAAAGGCCTTCTGTGAATCAATGAAGCCCGTGAGACAGAGGCAGCATCTTGCACTCCCTACAAACCTCAATGAGCTTGGTTGCTGTGTGGATATGGTCGATTGTGGCACTGAATCCTTTCCCACAGGAAGCCTGCTTACGCGCATGGTTGTCCTTCATCTAGTGTTCTGCTGTCCTGTTCAGGATGACTCATGTAAGCAACAGTAGATGATGAACAACAGGCAGTGGGGCAATAGTTGCGATGTCGTGAATGTCTCCCTTCTTGAACAATAGAACTGTCTTTCTGGTTTACCATTGGGAGGAGCACCTTGCATTCGGACAGGTAGTGTGTGAAGAGCCAAGCCAATTGTATTGATGAGTACCGCGGAGAGTTTCTTCAGGTGTTCGGGTCTGACTTTGTCCTGGGCCTTGTGCCTCCCTTCTTTACCGACGAGATGGTATGTCGGATTTCAGAAGGGGAGAAACGTTGAATGACATATCCATCCTGTGTAATTTGGTATGTGGGCAGGTGGATGTGGCTATCGAAGAGATTTGAGTAGACTTCCTGGTAATCTTCTCCATTGCCTTTCTGGAAGGCCGTGATAGATCCATCAGGGCATGAAGGGCAGTCATCTTGGTCTTATAGTTGGCGAAGGAAAAACAGGCAGGCGGTGTGTTGGTGAGGTCGTTCTGGGGAGTTCTCTTCTTAAACTTTGCAGCCTTTCTCCCCATTGCGGGAAGTAGAATTTTTGCCACGAAGGAGGCGGTGGTCAATCCTGTTTGGTATTTGGGTACAGCTTGGCAGCATCAGTGAAGGACCAAAAACGGTCGATTGAGGATGATGTAGTCCAATATTATTGTGGAACTGTCTGCCAGGATATCCCCATGTCCAATGTTTGGCTTCAGCCTTCTGGAACTGTGAGTTTCCATGAATGAGTCTTGAGTGGACATAATGAACTCCAGATAGTCTTTCCACCTCTCTCTCTATTGTCACAGAATTCTTACATATATAAATATCCAGATTAACGAGACAAAGTTAAATCTTGAGATACTATTATTTTGGTGGCTAAAACTTTACCCTGCTTTTGGAGAGAAGGAAACATGCAGTCGAGCCCCACTGGACAGGACTTAGTCACATGGACAGCAATTGTAGAACAGTTGCTCCAGATCCTTGTCTCAAGAATACAAAAACACTCAGTCCAGACAACATGGCTACCTTATTGTCCCAGCACTACTTACAGTAACCAGGATCAGAGACAATGAAAGTGTACAATTACAAAAGCACTGCAAAGGCATTACAGCTCAAAATGGACTAATGGCTCTGTGAAAGAATGAAACCTCTTACACACAAGCATAACTATAACTGGAAAGGAGTATCATGCTAAATTAAATAAGACAGGGATGATTAAATAAGTCAGGAAGATGGCGAAGTTGAACTATTTCATTCAGTGAAGGTGGGCGAAACAAAGCAGGGGACTAGGTAATGCCCAATGAAACATAGTCTTAGATTCTGCTGACAGACCTGAGGAAAAACAAGTAACAGGAAGGTAAAAAGCAAAAAGATCTATGGACCATGGTGGAGAGGATATTGTTATTTTGTGACATGCTGCAACAATGTTATACCAATAAACCATACAAATATTTATACTCTCTCTTTTCTTTTTTTTGCTTTTTGATTTTTACCCAGCGTGCTCAGGAGCTTACTCCTGACTCTGCACTCAGGAATTGCATCTAGCGGTGCTCGAGGGGACCATATATGGGATGCCGGGGATCGAACCGGGCAGCAGCATTTTGCCGGCCGCGTGCAAGGCAAACACACCCTACCCGCTGGGCTATTGCTCCAGCCATTTATACTCTCTTAAACCAATATTATCTCAATAAATAAAAGCATAGTAAATTTACAAAGATAGAAAAAAATGTAATACATGACTAGAACATTGTCATCTAAATTAGAATTTTATTGTTACAAAACAGGAAAGAGAAAGACCTTGTCTGTAACAAATATTCACTATTAAATCCCTAGAAATAATACCCAAAAAGGTAGCCACAGCTTAAGTGTGGAGGTACACTAAACAGTTTTGAATGGAAACTTTTATGAAGTGATGAAAAAGGTATCCATGGTATTGAGACAAATGTGTGAACTATAATGTACTTTAAGCCCACATTTAAAAACAGAAACTCAGCTAAATTTATCCAGAGAGAAAATATTCTTTACCATTCTTGGGAGAGCAACTTAATGATCTAGGATGAAGAGTGAAGATAGAGCCTGTCCACGATTTAGAATTCATTTTCCCATCTTTAAACCATGATCTAGGACATAGGGACATTTTGACCCACTCCTTATCAGTAGACCATAAATACTAGTATTTATTACAGTTACTAGTCTCCAACCAGGTGGAGGCACAAAGATCGTTGCAGCCAAGAATACAAACAGGAAGTACGAGCCAAGGTCCAATGGAAGCTTTTGTTAGCTGATACCAATGTCATTCCTGGCTTTCAAAACCCAGAGATTTCGAATATAAATATTCAATCACAACCTTTGTTTTGAAAACTTAAATATACCTGAATCGACTAGACTTGTATAACCAGATACCAATTATTTAGTTGAGTCTAAGTAGAAGTCATCTTCCTTCCCATAGAAAGCACCTTTGTTTCCAGAAATTACTCTTCACAGAAGTAAGCCTTTTTTTTTTTTTTTATGAATTCTCCAAGTATTTGAGTTTCTTAATATTTGTCTAAAGTTATCTCTGTAAAATTTAGGAGCCCAGACAATACAGTGGGTGGGCCCCTTGCACACGGACAACTAGGGTTTACTCCTCCCGGTTTCCAATATAGTCCCCTGAACAGTGTCAGGAAGAATTCCTGGGGTACAGAGCCTAGAGCCTGAGCATTTGTCCCAGAGTATTCCTCCCAAAAGAAAAGTAAAGATATAGGCATTATATATGCCATAAAGGTCCTCCTTTTTAAATATCAATATTCATTAGTAATATAAAGCACTAAATTTTGAGGATCCACACTTGATCACTTGACATCCGGTATTCATCAATTTGCTCGAGTGATGGCATCAGTAACATTTCCATTGGCCTTATCACATGAAGTGTATCCCAAAGGCATCTGCTTACTCCAGAGAATACAAAAGACCCTCAAAACCCATTTGTTCAGGGTCTTGATGAAGAAGTCTGACCATCATGTAAAGATCAGATGGTCAAAATGTTGTATGAGCCTGTGAAAGTGGGCTTTTACATGGCTCTATATTTTATAATCTGATCAGGTTTCTTTCTTACTGGGTGTGAAACGAAGTGGGAATGTGTGTTTTTCGTGTTGGTCACTTGACCTGGTAGAAGTTTATTTAAAGGAAATTGACAAGAAACAAACCTACAGTTTTGCTGCTAAAGTAACAATATACATGTATATTCATTGACAAAAAATTAGTGAAAGAAACTTGCCCAATGCTTCATGACCAAGCATTCTCACAGCCAATTCAATATTTAAAAACTATTATTCTATGAAACGATAAGACCCAAATGCCTGCTCTCAGCTCTGCTTGTTTATAGTTTATGTTAAAAGGAAGAAAGAGAGAAGAGAGGAATAATAAACAAATAAATAGGGTCGCACTTTTGCCATGTTAGTTTTATGATATAATAAAATACATAGAATAGGGAAAAACTTGTCAATAAAAATGTTAGAGGTATGTTAGGAGAGAGGGTCACTAGGAAGACAAATTTAAGTGATCAGAAAACGACCCCTGTAATACCTTTGCTGAGCCACCTTTAGAGCAGCTTGAAGTAGAAACAAGGTCAAAGGGCTCAATTCAGTTGAAGCATGAAGGCTGTGCTCAAGGCATTGAAGATCAGTTGAGTAAGATGAATGAGAGGAAGAGGCAAGAAGTGAAAGGGGTGTGGTCAGGGGTGGGAAGCACATGGGATGGGCATGCACGTCGCCTTGTTAAGTTGCTTGAAAACTGCGAGAAGGGTTGAGCCAGAGTCGTGATTAAGAAAGAGATATAATTGCTGTATCTGATATTGGGTCTTAAAAACATTTTTTGAAGCTGTAGTGAATTAGTCTGCTTAGGGGGCAATAGGAAATAGGAATATTACTTAAGTAAAGCGATCAAGCAAGAGGCAGTCTTTTAGTTGGACTTAGATGAAAGCAATGAGAATGGTGGAATGTACTTGAGGTAGAACTTGCTAATGGATTGTAGTGAAGTTTGAGAAAGAGGAGGGAATCAAGATGACACCAGGTTTAGAAACATTTTTAGTAGTTTGTTTTTTTTTTTTTTTTTTTTTGGCTTGTTTAAGGGTATTCTCTGAAGAGTAGAGTCAACATTTATTCAATGGATCCTACTAATACTATTCTACTGCGCAGGTGCAGTGGGCAGGGTTAGGTAGATTGCCTTAAAACACTACATTTCATTCTTATTAGCTTATCAAATAAACTAATAATAATGATGTCTGGGGTAAAGATACAATTTAGAAATCAACTGTATGAAACTAAACCTTTAGACTAAAAAAATACTGCCCAAGGGACTATGTGAAATATGGCAGGTTCAGGGGACTGCATCTTAGGTACTTAGGTACTTCATGTAATATTAGGAAGAAGCAAGAGGGAGTTAATGTAATTGTGTTGGCTGATGTAAAGACATTCAGTAAGGAGGTAGGAATTTTGAATCTAAAAGCATTGAGATAGGTTAACCAATGGAAAGACTTGGCATATAACCAGGGCATTGAATGGGAGGGTGCCTTAAAGAAAGGTTGTGGAATAGTGTATGGGCAACCTGATTAAAGCATATTCAAAGAGAGAAAAAAAGCCAGCATCAAAGAGTCGCAGATAGTGACAAGCAGCTTTTTAGCTGTTATTCAT
>JAJIBD010029222.1:0-14337 GCA_021461705.1 Cryptotis parvus
AACTCCACATCGGGACCCATGGCCTAGAATGGAACGAACAGGGTGAGAGACTATCTGAGTTCATCATGTCCACCAAGACCATTCATGGGAACTCACAGTTCCAGAAGGCTGAAGCGAAACGTTGGACATGGGATTCTCCTGGTGGAGAGTTCCACAATGAAATTGACCACATCATCTTCAATTGATGGTTTTGTCTGACCGATGTAGCTGTCGTTCCCAAATTCCAAACAGGATCGGACCACCGTCTCCCTTTGTGCAAAATTCTACTTCACGCTACGGGAGAAAAGGCTGCAAAGTTTAAGAAGAGAACTCCCAGAACGACCACCAACTGGGAACTCTTTGGCACCATTGCAGCAACATGGGAAGATACCATCATTGCCGATATCGATGAAGAATACAACCGACTGGTTCAGCATCTCGATGATTGTGTGAAGAATGAGGAGAGAGAGAAAGACACAAAAGGACGCCTGTCTTCAGAAACTCTCGAGCTCATTCGCCATGTGGCAAGGCGGCGTGAGCCTCAGGTGACCAAATGCTAACGTCCAAATTTGCAAAGCGGTGCAGAGAAGCGATTTAAGACCTCAAAAACAGAAGAGCAGAAATACTGGAATATGCAGCAGAAACCGGGAAAAGCATTTGCACCGCCCGCCTGTCCTTCGCCAACTATAAGCCCCAAGATGACTGCCCTCCGACGCCCTGATGGATCTATCACATCTTCCAGAAAGGCAATGGAGAAGATTACCCATGACTTCTACTCAGATCTCTTTGATAGCCATGTCCACCTGCCCACATACCAAATTCCATAGGATGGATACGTCATTCCCAATGTTCTCCCTTCTGAAATCCAACATGCCATTTCATCGGTAAAGAAGGGAACAGCACCAGGCCCAGGCAAAGTCAGACCCGAATACCTGAAGAATGTGCTGTCAGTATTCATCAATACACTAGCTCGGCTCTTCACATACTACCTTTCCGAATGCAAGGTGCCCTCCCAATGGAAAACCAGCAGGACTACTATTCAAGAAGGGAGACATTCACGACATCAGCAACTATCGCCCCATCTGCCTGTTGTTCGTCATCTACAAGCTGTTTACATGAGTCATCCTGAACAGGATTGGCAGAACACTAGATGAAGGGACAACCATGCGAGCAAGCATTGAGGTTTGTAGGAAGTACAAGATGCTGCTCTGTCTCACGTTCATTGATTTACAGAAAGCCTTTGATTCTGTGGAGACTGAAGCGGTCATCGAAGCCCTAGCCAAACAGGGTGTTCAAACCCAATACATCAAGATCCTTTGTGAGATGTGTTACGGATTCACCACCAGGATCTCACCATTCTACAAGGAAGTGATCACTCATGTCAAAAGAGGGGTCTCGAAGGGTTGACACCATTTCACCAAAACTCTTCAGTGCCACCCTCGAGAACATCATGGGACAATTAGAATGGAAAGGAATGGGAGTGAAGATAGATAGTCAGCAACTACACCACCTCCGCTTCGCTGATGACATCATTCTAATAACACCAAACATTAGCCAAGTGGCACAAATGCTGGCTGACTTAACCGAGAATGTGGAAAGATAGGTCTACAGCTGAATCTAAAGAAAACTATGTTTATGAAAAATGAACTAGTTCCAGAGGCCCCATTCACTCTCAATGGAACAGACATCTCTGAATGCAGCAGTTATGTGTACCTAGGTCGAGAAGTCAACATGATGAACGACCTAAAACCTGAGCTGTGCAGAAGGAAGAGAGCGGCATGGAATGCCTTCAAAGGCATCGAAGAAATAGCTAAAAGGACAAAGAACCTCCAGCTCCTGGCACATCTCTTTGACTCTACCATTCTCCCTGCATTAACATATGCCTCAGAGACCATATGTCCAGACCCTACGAAAGCAGGATGAGAATGCTATTCAGATCTCCCAGAGAGGAATAGAAAGAGCTATGCTTGGAATATCACGCCTCACTCAAGTGAGAGAAGGAATCGGAGTTATGACCTCCATCGCTATTCCAGAATCAGGGACGCTGTCTCATTTGCCAAGGCATCGAAAATCAGATGGGCTGGACATGTAATGCGATTTGGAGACAACTGCTGGACTAGAGCCGTTACCGACTGAATCCCATGGCATGTCAAAAGATCATGTGGCCGCCCACCTACAAGATGGTCAGACTTCGTTGTCAAGACCCTGAAGGAACGATTTGAGGCTCTTCATATTCCTGAATCAAAGAGATGCCATTGGGCTACATTGGCACGTGATAGGGTCCAATGGAAATGTTACTGATGCCTGCTCAAGCCAATCGATGAATTACAGGATTCAAGTGATCAAGTGAAGTGATCTCTGGTTAAATTGCAAAGAACATTAATATGAACTGGAGGCTTGAGCCCCACAGAGTTCTTAAAAAAATAAAAACAAAACTACATGCGGGTTATCAGAGGCATTCTTTTAACACTAAACCTCAAGCACTTAGTTTCAAGTCAGAAGCTGTCTCTAGTCCAATAATTGTTCCAAGCAATGAAGTTCGTAGAATATCGAGGACAATCTGGTTGTGCCCTACAGGGATGACGTCCCTCTTTTAACCTCTGCTTGTGACCTCACTAGCTTTCAACTGTACAGCCAGCTTCAAACCCAGCTTCAAATCACTTAGGAATCATGTTCCGATAGGAAGAGAATGAATCCACAGCCTGATAGGTCTGATTAGGTGGAAATTCATCACTATTTTCAAGCTCATTTCACTATTAGACATTAATCTTTTTTAAAGAACAGTAAGATAAACATTTAAACAAGAATAAACATTTTATACTTTGTTGCAGGACTCCTAAGGGCCGCTGCATCTGCTCTGGATTGCCTCCCCGCAAAATCACTCTGTAGATAAGGGGGTAGTCTAAATGTGGCAGTTTATCCGACCATGTATGCTGTACTAGCTGGTATAAATATTCTCCCATGCTATCACAATCATCGTGGGACTAGCTAGATCTTACCAGCATATTAGCCTGGCCACGTAGGACACCCAAGTAATTAGACCAGAGAGAAATGCTGTTTGCTTCCAAACAAACAAGCATGGCTCCCTGATAAAATATAAAACTACAATGAAGTAGAGGAGACTTGTGAAGGCTTGGAGAAATATTTAACTGGCATTGGTGTTGATCTTTGGTACAGTGACATGCCATCTCAGAAACCCCCTTCTCTACATTTCAAAAGGCATTCCCGGCTCAAAACATTAGCACAGTAAAGGCCCTAGGTGAGATGCAGGGAGGGATTACCTAAGGGCACTGGACCCTCCCTGCTTTCCATAACAATGGGAGGAAGGTCTGAGTTGCATGGGTATAAACCAGCGCGGTTCCCGCTCTCCCGGGGGCTTCTTCCCTGTGGGATCTCGCCTTGTGAGCGTTTATTCCCCTTGGAAGCCTTTACACGTGGTGGTCGCCATCTTGGCCTACACGTGGCTGGGGTTCTAGCCTGGAATCCTAAGCACTGGGTTTTTCCTTTTGCTGATTTGTATGCCTGAACCTGTGATAAGTAAAGCCTTTTAAAACTGTATCGGATTCCTGAGTGTTCATCCATTCGCCTCGCTTCCGGAGGTAGAAGGGAACTTCGCTTCCCGGCACTGTCGGGGACCCCGGCGGAGCGCCCGACAATACTTCATTAAATGTTTTAAATTTCCTTACTTAGCAGGTCAAAATAATATAATCACAAATTGGCCCTTAATGACTTATTTTCTGATCATCCTATTTGACATTTCTTAAAGTTTTGTTGGAATAAGTAATATAAAGTTGGATTGTTATGTGCCAAAGAGGGAGGATGAGATTGGGAGGGAAATTGGGATATTGGAGGAGGGAAGGTCACACTGGTAGAGCTGGAACACTAAATGGCTTGAAACAACTGGACAATAAAGAACTTTGTGAATTATGGTGTTTTTAATAAAATTTATTTTCAAAGAAGGGGGAAAGTACAGCAAAGGAGTACCCATGAAGAAACTCTATTTATATTGCTAAAACTTAGTAAATCTCAGTATCACAGGAAAGAAAAAAGTCTTCGGTGAGAGGAAAGTCAGTGGACAAACGCCTGAGGAAAAACTAGGAAGAGAGAAGAATTGGTCATACTAGGTGGGAAGGACTTTTTAAACATGAAGACCCCTTGGTACTTAAGATTTTAGGGTAGGAAGGAAAGGAAATAGAGATAATATGTTATAGAAAGATGACACAGAAAAAGAAAAATGTAACAATGATAATGATACCCTTGTATGTGCAATAATTTTTCTTTGATTGACTTAATTGGTTAGCAGGTAGATTTCTCTTTTTTACTATTATCAGAGATTTTTGCAGTGCACAGAGTGGGATGAGCTCAGAGATTATTCTAGAAAATTGATCTGCCTACCAAGACAGTAAAGAATAAAGTCATAGATTACCAGAATGGAAACAAAAAAGTATGAAAATCAAATAAGATCTGAATTGAGCATCTTCACTGGCTGGTTTATCCTATACCGTCTCCCCTCAGGCAGAGAGATGTCTCCTACCGAGCTTTTGGATCTCTCCTTGTATGTGTCTTGTTGAGATTATTCTGTGTTCTTTCATTTAATTATACTAACAATTCTGTGAGGGAAGTATTATTATTCTCTTTATCTCACAAATGAGACTGAGGTCCAAAGAAATTAAGCTGTCCAAGATTACTCATCAACAAAAAAGTCTTAGTGACATTATGAAATAGATGTCATTTTGTCTGTGTGTGAATATCATACAGACTCATATATGCGCCTAATGAGATACTACAGTATCTATATTTGTAGATTGGAACCATAATTATATATGCTACAACAATGAAAAAAATTCATTAACTGATGCATGACTACAGTGAGTAGCAGAATCCAGACACGATTATCAGCCATTGAGGCTCTGGTCTGTACTTTCAGCCAATGAGACTCTGGTCTGTATTTTCGGCCAATGAGACTCTGAAGTCTGTACTTTTTTCTATTTTGGATGGTACCCACATCTAGTTGTGCCCAGGGTTTATTTTTAGCTCTGTACTCAAGAAACGCTCCTGGTGGGGTAAGGGTACCATATGGGATGCCAGGGGGCTAACTCACTGTACTATCACTCTGAAGTTCATATTCTTAAGCGTGTCCCAAATGTTGCTGCTTTCTGACAGAAAATTGGAAGAGAGAAAGGAGGAAGGGAGGGAGAATAAAAGCAGATGGAAGGAAGAAAATAGAGGAAAGGAGCTCTATAGAAGCATTTTGAAAATTAAGGAATGATTTTGCAGACACAAAATAGGCAAGGTAAATGGTTATGCCCAACTCAGAGTAGAGTGGTGGTACCAAACAGTTTAGAAAAACGAGGTGATCCCAAAAGAACATTTGTCACAAGTTTGCCTATTTTGACACCTGAATTAACCCCATTCTACCTCCTTTCCAAGTATTAATAACATAATATTCTTTGGTAACTCTTACTGAAAGATCAACAGCTAAAAATAGTGTGCTCAATTTTCCATGCACTTGATTGCATGATTTCTTTGCTTCAAGTCTTGCCTAGAAGAAGCAACTAAAACATTTTCCACCCACACAAGTCATTTTCCAGGCACTGATCCCAGGGTTTCTCTTCCTTCTCTGCTTTACTCCTGTTGTTCTTATCAGCAACTTTCCACACTAAAAGATTTATTTTTAAATAAAGAGGTCATTTTGACATTTATAGCTAAAGTTCCTTTTAAATAAACCCTTTAACAATATGAAGGGCGGGACACAGTTGCACATGAGTTTCCTGAAAACTAGTTTTTCTTGGGCAGGTTCTCTGGGTACTGTGAGTGCAGCAGCTATGAATTCCACAGAGCAAAATAGATGATGGAATTTCTATTAACGTAATCACTCATGTACGTGATACTTCCTCTATTTTTCCACCTGAGAAAACTCTATTCCTCTTCTAACAGACTGTACATAGTTTTCCTACACAGGATCAGTTATTCTGTCTCCTAGATTTCATTCCCTCTGACATTGTTACGACACATCCTTATTGTTTATTGTTTTCATATCTGTCTTTCCACTGCACTCACTTTCCCTCTTATGCATTTTCAGTTACTATATTGATGAAAATGAGATCTGGAACCTAATAAGTACTGCTCATGAAAAAAATTATTATTCTGATACTTTTTTAAATGGTAAGAAAGAATTTACTCAGCATTGTCGCAATAATGAGGGGAGAGCTCAGGCTCAACTCTGAAAACAGGACAGGTAGGAATGTCTAACCAAGGAGTCAGGGAAAGGGGGTAGTGGATAGAGTATTACTAAGAGGGGACATCTAGGGTAGGGGATTATTGATCTGTTAGGGGCATGATTGATCTGACTGTATGGGATTCTTGTGGTCAACTTCTAAGTAAGGATATGTTAGCTTCCTCAGAGCAAAAACTATTCTTGAACATCAGCCTTTGGAGGAATGTCCATATTGTTTTCCAAAAAGGCTGTACCAGCCGGCATTCCTAGAAATTGAACTCCCATTTGACCCAGCCATACCACTCCTGGGAATCTACTCTGGGAAACCAAAAATACGCAGCAGAAACACCATCCCTACTTTTATGTTCGTAGCAGCATTATTCACAATAGCCAGAATCTGGAAGCAACCAGAGTGCCCGAAAATCGATGACTGGATAAAAAGCTTTGGTACATCTACACAATGGAATACTTGCAGCTGTTAGGAAAAATGAAGTTATAAAATTTGCCTATAAATGGATGGATGTGGAGAAGATTATGTTGAGCAAAATTAGCCAGAAGGAGAGAGACAGATACAGAATGACTGAATTTATCTGCATAACATAAATATATATGTACATATTATGATACCAATATCCAAGGTCAAGTGAAACATATACCAGGAGGTCTTGTCAAAGGTGGAAATTATCACAAACGTGTGGGAGTCAGAGGCTAGATGAGACAGAAAATGGAACAATGTGCTAACAATTGTCGAGGGTACTAATGCCAACCTAGAACTGAGCATTAAATAGAGGCAAAAAGATACACATGACAACCCTTTAATGTATGTTCTGTAATTCATAGTCTGGAGGGAAAGGAAAAGAGAAAGAGAAAGGGAAAGAAATAAAGAACCTGCCATGGAGGAGGGCTGGGGGAGGGGGAGGGAACCGGGGATGTTGGTGGTGGGAGATGGGTACTGGTGGCAGGATGGGTGCTGGAACACAGTATGACCAAAACCCAAATATGAACTTTTTAATTGTATATCTTTGTAATTGTAAAAATAAAAAAATTTAAAAAAAATATTTGTGAAATCAGATAAGAAAAACAAAAAACATCAGCAGTACATCTGAAAATTCAACTCAATTCCCTTTCTGCCAAGAATGAGAATCAGATTCCATAGTATAAAGGTTTAGTCTCCCAAGCTACTTCCCAAGCTAGCTACTTTGATGTAATTACAGGCCCAGGCTGTCACCAGTGCTTCTGATAAACTGACTACACCTGGGAGGTTCCCATGACCTCCACATGTATGATAAATTTACTAGTATAACTCATGGAACTGGGCAAGCCATTTACTCATTATATTGATTTATTGCTAAGGATATTATTCACAAACAGTCATTGGGAAAGCTATAGAGGACCAAGAATAAGGAAAAATACACAGATGCTTTCATGCTCTTTCTGGGTGTGCCATGCTCCCCCGATACCCAGAAGTTCTCTGAAGCACTTTGTGTTATGTTTTACTGGAGTTTTTACTACTTAGGCATGACTGACTCCTAGATTTCATTTCCTCTGACATTGTTACGGCACAATTAAACTCATTCTTCAGCCCCTTCTGCCTATCTGGAAGTTTGGGAGCAGGACTGCAAATTCCAGCCTTCTAATCCATAGGGCTAGTTCTCTAGGAAGTCAGTCCCCATTCATAGTGCTTCCTGAATACACAAAATCACATCATCAAAGATGCCTTTGTAACTCTCAATAATTAGTAGGCATCTGAGAGCTCCAACTATGAATACCTGGGGATGAGGACTAAACATATATAATGTATGTATTTTTGTTTTCTCAAAGATCAAATATGCATTTCTCATAAATCAAAGTATCATGCTAATTTAGCTGTGTTCATTGCTAAGGCTGGATTGGGTAGGTCAAAGAAGACAGGTACTATTTTAAGAGAGCTTAGGATAGTCCACCTAAAAAATTTAGTCAGCAGAATATTACAGCAGCTAAGGCACTTGCTTTATAAGTGGCATATCCTGGTTTAATTCTTTTTTTTTTTAACATTTTATTATACCACCGTGAGATATACAATTACAACGTTGTTCACGCTTGGGGGGTTTCGGTCACACAGTGTTCCAGCACCCCACCCTCCACCAGTGCCCCTCAACCACCACCCATGTCCCCAATTCCCTCCCCCTCCCACATCCTGCCTAAATGGCAGGTTCTTTATCTCCTCTCTCTCTCCCTCTCTCTCTCCTTCTCCCACACATTGTGGGTTGCACTACGGTACACTTAGAAGCCATCATTTGCATTTTTTGTCTGTATTTAATGCTCAGTTCTATGTTGGTATCAGACCTTTAGACATTTATTCACACATGTTCCCTTCTCTCTAACCAAACCTCTGACTCCCACGCGCTTGTGGTAATTTCCACTTTTGGTAAGATCACCTGGTATATTTATGTCATGCAAATAAATGCAGTCATTCTATGTCTCTCTCTTTCCTTCTGACTAATTTCACTCAACATGATTCTCTCCATGTCCATCCATTTATAGGAAAATTTCATAACTTCATTTTTTCTGACAGCTGCATAGTATTCCATTGTGTAGATGTACCACAGTTTCTTTATCCAGTCATCAGTTCTCGGGCATACTGGTTGTTTCCAGGTTCTGGCTATTGTGAATAGTGCTGCTATGAAAATAAAAAGTGCGGATTGTGTTTCCGCTGTGTGTTTTTGGCTTTCCAGGGTATATTCCCAGGAGCGGTATGGCTGGGTCAAAGGGGAGCTCAATTTCTAGTCTTTGGAGGAATGTCCATATTGTTTTCCAGAAAGGTTGTACAAGTCGACATTCCCACCAACAGTGTATGAGAGTCCCCTTTTCCCCACATCCACGCCAGCACTTGTTGCTTTTACCCTTTTGGATATGGGCCATTCTCTGTGGTGTGAGGTGATATCTCATTGTTGTTTTGATTTGCATCTCTCTGATGATTAGTGATGATGAGCATTTTTTCATATGCCTTTTGGCCATTCGGATTTCTTCCTTGTCAAAGTTTCTGTTCATCTCTTCTCCCCATTTTCTAATGGGGTTGGCTGTTTTTTTCTTATATAGCTGTACCAGTGCCTGATATATCCTGGATATTAACCCCTTATCAGATGGGTATTGGGTGAATATTCTTTCCCATTCTGTGGACTGTCTTTCTATCTTGGTCACTGTTTCTTTCGAGGTGCAGAAGCTCTTCAGTTTCATGTAGTCCCATATATTTATATTTTCTTCTAGTTGCTTTGTTAATGGTGTTTCACCTTTGAAGATGTCTTTAGCTTCAATGTCGTGGAGGGATTTTCCTATATTTTCTTCAACGTACTTTATGGAATCAGGTCTGATATTGAGATCTTTAATCCATTTTGATCTGATTTTTTGTGCAAGGTGTTAGACACAGGTCCAAATTCATTTTTTTACATGTAGCTGTCCAGTTTTCCCAGCACCACTTGTTAAAGAGGCTTTCCCTTACTCCAGTTTGGACTCTTTGCACCTTTATCAAAGATTAACTGATCATATCTTTGAGGGTGGGTGTCAGGATACTCAACTCTATTCCATAGGTCCACAGGTCTGTTTTTATTCCAGTACCACGCTGTTTTAATTACTGCTGCTTTGTAGTACAGTTTGAGGTTGGGAAAGGTGATGCCTCCCATCTTCTTCTTCCCAAGGATTGCTTTAGCTATCCGTGGGGGTTTATTATTCCATACGAATTTCAGGAGTGTTTGGTCAATTTCTTTAAAGAATGTCATGGGAATCCTTATAGGAACCGCATTGAATCTGTACAAAGCTCTAGGGAGTATTACCATCTTGACAATGTTAATTCTCCCCATCCATGAGCAGGGAATGTGTTTCCATTTCCTCGTGTCCTCTTTTATTTCTTGAAGCAGTGTCTTGTAGTTCTCTTTGTATAGGTCCTTTACACACTTGGTTAAGCTGATTCCTAGGTATTTGATTTTCTGTGGCACAATTGTGAATGGAATCGATTTCTTAATATCCCTTTCTTCTCTTTCGTTATTTGTGTATAGGAAAGCCACCGACTTTTGGGTATTGATTTTGTACCCTGCCACTCTGCTATACATATCTATTGTTTCTAAGAGTTTTTGGGTCCGAGAGTTTAGGGTTCTCTAGGTATAATATCATGTCATCTGCAAATAATGATAGCTTGATTTCTTCCTTGCCTATCTGGGTGCCCTTAATGTCCTTTTCTTCTCTGATTGCTATGGCGGAGTACCTCCAGTACTATATTGAATAAAAGAGGTGAGAGAGGGCAACCTTGTCGTGTTCCTGATCTTAAGGGGAAGGCTTTCAATTTTTCCCCCATTGAGAATGATACTCGCTGTGGGCTTTTGGTAGATGGCTTTGACTATCTTGAGGAAGCTTCCTTCAATTCCCATTTTCTGGAGGGTTTTAATCATGAATGGGTGCTGGATCTTGTCAAATGCTTTTTCTGCATCTATCGATAGGACCATATGGTTTTTATTTTTTTCTCTTATTGATGTGATGTATTATGTTGATTGATTTGCGAATGTTGAACCATCCTTGCATTCCCGGGATGAATCCTACTTGGTCATGATGTATGATCTTTTGATGAGTCTTTGGATTCTGTTTGCTAGTATTTTGTTGAAGATCTTAGCATCTGTGTTCATCAAGGAGATTGGTCTGTAATTTTCCTTCTTTGTATTGTCTCTCCCTGCTTTGGGTATCAGGGTGATATGCGCCTCGTAAAAGCTGTTTGGGAGTGTTTCTGTTTCTTCTATTTCCTGGAAGAGCTTGAACAGGACTGGCAGTAGGTCCTCCTTAAAGGTTTGGTAGAATTCGCCAGTGAACCCATCTGGACCTGGGCTTTTGTGTTTGGGCAGACTTTTAATTACTGTTTCAATTTCCCCCGATGGTGATAGGCTTATTTAGGTATTGGAGGTCTTCTTGTTTCAATCGTGGGAGGTTATAGGACTTCAGGAATTTATCCATTTCTTCTAGGTTCTCATGTTTTGTGGCATACAGGTTCTCAAAATAACCTCTGATGATCTTTTGGATTTCTGTTTTTTCTGTTGTGATGTCACCATTTTCATTTCTGATTCTGTTTATTTGGGTTCTCTCTTTCCCTGTCCTTACAAGTCTTGCCAGTGGCTTGTCGATCTTGTTTAATTTTTTCAAAAAACCAGCTCTTGGTTTCATTAATCTTTCGGATTGTTTTTTTTTGGTTTCCAGCTCGTTGATTTCCTCCCTAAGTTTCACTATTTCCTTCCTTCTGCCTGGGTTGGGCTTCCCTTGTTGGTCTTTTTCTAATATTTTCAGCTGTGAGGTCAGGTTATTTATATGGGCCCTTTCTTCTTTCCTGATGAATGCTTGCAGAGCTATGAACTTTCCTCTTAACACAGCTTTTGCTGTGTCCCACAAGTTCTGATAGTTGGTATCTTCATTGTCATTTGTTTCTAAGAATCTTTGGATTTCCCGTTTGATTTCTTCTATGACCCATTTGTTGTTCAGCAGTGAGCTGTTTAGTTTCCAGGTGTTTGGTTTAGCTCCCTGCTTCTGTGTATGGTTCACTACTATTTTGAGTGCATCGTGATCTGAAAAGATAGTCGACACAATTTCAATCTTTTTTTTTTTTGAGGTATGCTTTGTGGCTCAGTATATGGTCTATCTTGGAGTATGTTCCATGTGCACTGGAAAAAATGTGTATTCAGCTTTTTTGGGATGAAAAGCCCTGTATATATCAACCAGCTCTCTTTCTTCCATTTCTTCCTTCAGGTCCAGTATTTCCCTGGTGAGTTTCAGTCTCGTCGATCTATCCCTAGTCGATAAGGCAGTGTTGAAGTCTCCGACTATTATTGTGCTACTGTTAATGTCTTCTTTGAGGTCTATTAATAATCGTTTTAAGTATTTTGCTGGCCCCCTTTGGCGCATATATGTTTAGCAGTGTGATTTCTTCCTGGTATACATACCCCTTAATTATTAAGAAATGGCCTTCATTGTCCCTTTTGACCTTTTTCAGCCTGAAATCTATATTGTCAGATACGAGTATGGCCACACCCGCCTTTTTGGAGGGGTTGTTTGCATGGAGAATGGTCTTCCAGCCTTTGACTTTGAGTCTGTGTTTGCTCTGGTTATTCAGATGTGTTTCTTGTAGGCAGCAGAATGTTGGATTCAGTTTTTTAATCCATTTTGCCACCCCTGTGTCTCTTAATTGGTGCATTTAGACCATTGACGTTGAGAGGGATTATTGTCATTGGATTTTGTGCCATCTTTCTGTTTAACCTTGTTGTGGTTTTGGGTTGTCTTATTTTACAATAGACCCTTCAATCCTTCTTTTAGAGTTGGTTTTGAGTCTATGAATTTCCTGAGTTGTTGTTTATCCATGAAGTTGTGTATCTTTCCTTCACATCTGAAAGTAAGTCTAGCTGGGTAAAGAATTCTTGGTGAGGCCTGAAGTTCATTGAGTCTTTTCACAATATCCCACCATTGTTTTCGGGCTTGGAGTGTTTCATCTGAGAAGTCTGCTGTAAATCTCAGGGATGCTCCTTTGTATGTGATTTCCTTCTTTGATCTTGCTGCTTTCAGTATTCTATCTCTGTCTATCGTTTTTGTCATTTTTAATAAGGATGTGTCTTGGAGTATTCTTATTGGGGTTTCTTTTAGCTGGTATCCTTCGGACCTCCTGTATCTGGGAGCATGCTTTCTTCAGTTCGGGAAACTTGTCAGCGATGATGGCTTTGACAGTTTCTTCTTCATCAGGGTTTTCTTCTTGCCCTTCTGGCACCCCAATGATGCGTATGTTGTTCCTTTTTGGCTTCATCCCGATTTTCTCTGGTAGTCTGTTCGTTGATTGTGAGTCTTTTTTTCCCATCTTCTGGTGTTGTCTACAGAATCTCTGAACCTCGTCTTCAAGATCACTAATTCTTTCTTCAGTAGCTGTTACTCTGCTTTGGAGGCCTTCTCCCTGCGTTTTTCAGTTCACTTACCTCATTTTTAATATCTGTCATTTCTGCTTGTACTTTGGTCTGAAATTTACTCAATTCTGCTCTAATTTCCTCCTGTACTTTACTGACTTTGTATTCCATTGTTTCTTTTATTTCCTTGTACATCTTTAACAGTTGCTTACGAAATTCCTTTTCAGAGAGGTTATATAGCTCATCATTATTGCTGGACTCATCTGTATTAATAGCTTCAATCGTAGAGCTTGAAGGACTTTTGCACTGCTTTACCATAATGACTATCGTAGGTTGAAAATGGGTGTTCTGGGTGACTAGTCAGTAAAGTTAGTAGGTGCCTGAATTACTTTGCAGCTAGGGACGTATAGCAAAGAGTGTAGGGGACAATGCTCAGTGTTATGTCAGGTAGATAGAATATAATTCCGTGCGGATCTGCGCGGTTTTGAATTTTGGGGTGTCTGTGGGTGGTTCTGGTGTCAGGGGGTCGGGGTGGAGGTCTTGCAGTGGGAGGTCCCTACGACGCTGGGTGGGGCTCGGTCCCCTCCTCAAAGCTGGAGCCTTTTCTCCTGGAGCCGAGTGGTCAGGGGCTGCCCGCCGCAGGAATGCACCTGGTGGGAAGCCTGGTTTAATACTCTGGCACCCTATATACCCTGAACACAATCAGGGGCGTCCCCTAAGTGCAAAGTCAGAAGAAAGCCCTGAACGCTGTCAGATGTGGTTCAAAACAAAATGAAACAAACGTGTATTTATAAATAAAATGAAATTTTTTAAAAGAGAGAGACAGAGGGTGGGGGAGAGAAAGAAAAAGAGAAAGAGAGAGACAGAGAGACAGACAGAGAGAGAAGTGTGTCTGCCATAGAAGTGGGCATGGGTGGGGAGGTGGGAGGGAAACTAGGGACATTGGTGGTGGGAAATGCACACTGGTGAAGGAATGGGTGTTGGAACATTATATGACTGAACCAAATCATGAAAAACTTCGTCACTGTGTATCTTACTGTGATTTGAATTAACAAAATAAATAAAAATTTTAAAAAATAAAAAGTTTATTCAGGAGCAAGAGAGATAGCATAAAAGTTAAAGCACTTTCCTTGCTCCTGACTGACTCCATTTCAATCCCCAGCACTGCATTTAGTTCCCTGAGCATTGCTGGGGCACAGCCAAGAGAATCCCTAAGCACAGAGCTAAACCCTTTGCACTGCTGGG
>JAJIBD010029229.1:0-33035 GCA_021461705.1 Cryptotis parvus
AGTGCCTTGGTTCCAGCCGGACCGACCCTAGCGCCCTGAGCTTCCGGGGAACCGCCTCCACTCCCCACAGGTGTGTGTGTGATTCTTGCGTCTCGCGGACCCCAAGCTGCCCCAGGGAAGAGCGGAAACTCCATCAACAGGAACCAAGGCAAAGTGCCTTGGTTCCAGCCGGACGACCCTAGCGCCCTGAGCTTTTGGGGGAACCGCCTCCACTCCCCCACAGGTGTGTGTGTGTGTGTGATTCTTGCATCTCCCGCGGACCCCAAGCTGCCCCAGGGAAGAGCGGAAACTCCATCAACGGGAACCAAGGCAAAGTGCCTTGGTTCCAGCGGGACCGACCCTAGCGCCCTGAGCTTCCGGGAACCGCCTCCCACTCCCCCACAGTGTGTGTGTGTGTGTGTGTGTGTGTGTGTGTGATTCTTGCGTCTCCGCGGACCCCAAGCTTTCCCAGGGAAGAGCGGAAACTCCATCAACGGGAACAAAGCAAAGTGTCTTGGTTCCATCTGGGACCGACCCTAGCGCCCTGAGCTGCTGGGAACATCCCAAAACTCAAAACCGGCGCGGATGCTAGCGCGTCCCAGCACACCCTCTCACTACCTACCTTGCATGAGGTACCAGTGAACCTTGGTTCCTACATCCTTGCCACCCACCCAAACTCTGCAAACAGACCAGACACCTACTAACTGCACTCTCTAGTCACCCAAGAACTCACAGTTACAACCTACAATAGTCATAATGGTAAAGCAACGCAAAATTCCATCAAGCTCTGTGAGTGAAGTCACTGGTCCAGATGAGTCTAGCAATACCAATGAGTTGCATAACCTATCTGAAAAAGAATTTCGGAAAGAACTGTTAAGGATTCAAAAGGAATTCAAAGAAGCAATGGAATGCAAAATCAATAAAATACAAGAGGACATGATAGAAGAAGTGAGGAAAATGCAAAGGGAAATGACAGATATTAAAAATGAGGTAAATGAAATAAAACACGGTGGAAGGCCATCATAGCAGAATAATAGCTACTGAAGAAAGAATGAGTGATCTCGAAGAGCGAGTTTCAAAGATTCTCTACACAACACCAGAAGATAGAAAAAAAGGCTCACAATTACCGGACAGACAACAAGAGATAATCGGGATGAAGCCCGAAGAAACAACATACGGATCATTGGGGTCCCAGAAGGGCAAGAAGAAAACCCTGATGAAGAAGAAACTGTCAAAGCCATCATTGCTGAAAAGTTCCCGGAACTAAAGAATGCTTGCCTCAAGATCCAAGAGGCCCGTAGGATACCAGCTAAAAGAAACCCCAACAAGAATACTCCAAGACACATCTTAATAAAAATGACAAAAAACTATAGATAGGGATAGAATACTGAGGGCAGCAAGATCAAAGAAGGAAATCACATACAAAGGAACATCTCTAAGATTTACAGCAGACTTCTCCGATGAAACACTCCGAGCCGAAAACAATGGTGGGATATAGCAAAAGGCTCAATGAACTGCAGGCTTCACCAAGAATTCTTTATCCGGCCAGGCTCACATTCAGATATGAAGGAAAGATACACAACTTCATGGATAAGCAACAACTCAGGAACTTCATGGACTCAAAACCAACTTTAAAAGAAGGACTGAAGGGCCTACTCTAATGCGACCAAACCCATAAGCACAACAAACACAAAAAGAAAGATGGCACAAAATCCAATGACAATAATCTCTCTCAATGTCAATGGTCTAAATGCACCAATTAAGAGACACAGAGTGACAAAATGGATTAAAAAAATTGAACCCAACATTCTGCTGCCTACAAGAAACGCATCTGAATAATCAGAACAAACACAGACTCAGAGTCAAAGGTTGGAAGACCATTCTCCATGCAAACAACTCCTCCAAAAGGCTGGTGTGGCCATATTAGTATCAGATAATATAGACTTCAGGCTGAAAAAGGTTAGAAGGGACAACGAAGGCCACTTCTTATTAATTAAGGGGTATGTACACCAGGAAGAAATTACACTACTAAACATATATGCACCCAACAAGGGGTCAGCAAAATACATAAAACAACTGCTAAGAGACCTCAAAGAAGACATTAACAGTAGCACAATAATAGTTGGAGACTTCAACACAGCTCTATCAACGATGGATAGATGAACAAGGCTGAAACTCACCAAGGAAATATTGGCCTGAAGGAAGAAATGGAAGAAAGAGAGCTAGTGGATATATACAGGGCTTTTCATGCCAAAAAGCTGAGTACACATTTTTCTCTAGTGCACATGGAACATTCTCCAAGATAGATCACATGCTGAGCCACAAAGCATACCTCAATGAAATTAAAAGATACAAATTGTGTCAGCTATCTTTTCAGACCATGATGCACTGAAAATGGAAGTTAACAGTACACAGAAACAGGGAGTCAAACCAAACACCTGGAAACTGAACAGCTCACTGCTGAACAACAAATGGGTCATAGAAGAAATCAAACAGGAATTCCAAAGATTTCTGGAAACAAATGAAAATGAAGATACCAATTATAAGAACTTGTGGGACACGGCAAAAGCCGTGTTAAGAGGGAAGTTTATAGCTCTGCAAGCATTCATCAGGAAACAAGAAAGGGCCCACATAAATAACCTGACTACACAGCTGAAGACATTAGAAAAAGACCAACAAAAGGGAGCCCAACCCAGGCAGAAAAAAAGGAAATAATAAAACTTAGAGAGGAAATCAATGAGTTGGAAACCAAAAAGACAATCCAAAAGATTAATGAAACCAAGAGCTGGTTTTTTGAAAAAATAAACAAGATTGACAAACCATTGGCAAGACTTGTAAGGACAGGGAAAGAGAAAACCCAAATAAACAGAATCAGAAATAAAAAGGGTGACATCACAACAGAAACCACAGAAATCCAAAAGATCATCAGAAATTACTTTAAGAGCCTGTATGCCGTGAAACATGAGAATCTAGAAGAAATGGATCAATTACTGAAGTCCTATAACCTCCCACGGCTGAAACAAGAAGACCTCCAATACCTGAATAAACCCATCACCATCGAGGAAATAGAAACAGTAATTAAAAGTCTGCCCAAACACAAAAGCCCAGGTCCAGGCGGATTCCCTAGTGAACTCTACCAAACCTTTAAGGAGGACCTACTGCCAGTCCTTTTCAAGCTCTTCCAGGAAATAGAAGAAACAGAAACACTCCCAAACAGCTTCAACGAGGCACATATCACCCCTGATACCCAAAGCAGGGAGAGACAACACAAAGAAAGAAAACTACAGACCAATCTCCCTGATGAACACGGATGCTAAGATCTTCCCACAAAATACTAGCAAACAGAATCCAAAGACTCATCAAGAAGATTATACATCATGACCAAGTAGGATTCATCCCGGGAATGCAAGGATGGTTCAACATTCGCAAGTCCATCAACATAATACATCATATCAATAAAAGAAAAAATAAAAAACCATATGATCCTTTCAATAGACACAGAAAAAGCATTTAACAAGATCCAGCATCCGTTCATGATTAAAACGCTCCAGAGAATGGGAATTGAAGGGACTTTCCTCAAGATAGTTACAGCCATCTACCAAAAGCACACAGCAAGCATCATTCTAAATGGGGGAAATGTTGAAAGCCTTCCCCCTGAGATCAGGGACAAGACAAGGTTGCCCCCTCTCACCTTTTATTCAATATAGTACTGGAAGTACTTGCCATAGCAATCAGAGAAGAAAAGGACATCAAGGGCATCCAGATAGGCAAGGAAGAAGTCAAGCTATCATTATTTGCAGATGACATGATATTATACCTAGAGAACCCTAAACTCTCTACAAGGGTGTTAAAACAGTTTGGATGCCAAATTCTGTTCAAGCTGGGTATATATATGTATATATATATATACACATATATATATATATACATATATATATACATATACATATATATATATATATATATATATCTCACTTGATAACTTGAAACCTGTTATTCATCGATTTGCTCGAGCTGGCTCCAGAAACATTTCCATTGGACCCTACCACGTGCCAATGTAGCCCGATGGCATCTGGTTGATTCAGGAATATGAAGAGCCTCAAACTGTTCCTTCAGGGTCTTTACAAGGAAGTCTGATCATCTTGTAGATGGGAGGCCAAGTGATCTTTTGACATCCCATGGGATGCTGTCGGTAATGGTTCTAGTACAGCAGTTGTCTCCAAATCGCATTACATGTCCAGACCATTTGATTTTCGAAGCCTTGGCTAAAGAGACAGCGTCCCTGATTCTGGAATAGCGACGGAGTTCAGAACTCCGGATTCCCTCTCTCTCACTTGAGTGAGGCATGATATTACAAGCATAGCTCTTTTGATTCCTCTCTAGGAGACCCGAATAGCATTCTCATCCTACTTTCGTAGGGCCGAGGTCTCTGAAGCGTATGTTAATTCAGGGAGAACAGTGGAGTCAAAGAGATGTGCCCGGAGCCGGAGGTTCCTTGTCCTTTTTTATCTATTTCTTTGATGCCTTTGAAGGCATTCCATGCCGCCTCGTCCTCCTGCACAGCTCATGTTTTAGGTCGTTCATCATGTTGATTTCTCGACTTAGATACATATAACGGCTGCATTCAGAGATGTATTTTTTCAATTGAGAGTGAATGGGGCCTCAGGAACTAGTTCATTCTTCATGAACATTGTTTTCTTTAGATTCAGCTGTAGACGTATCTTTCCACATTCTCGGTCGGAAGTCAGCCAGCATTTGTGCCGCTGGGCTAATGTTTGGTGTTATTAGAACGATGTCATCAGCCCAGCGGAGGTGGTGTAGTTGCCGACCATCTATCTTCACTCCCATTCATTCCCATTCTAATTGTCACATGATGTTCTCGAGGGTGGCACTGAAGAGTTTTGGAGAAATGGTATCACCCTGTCGAACCCCTCTTTTCACATTAATGATCTCTTCTTTGTAGAATGGTGAGTACCGACAGCAGATTCTTCAGGTGTTCGGGTCTGACTTTTGTCTGGGCCTGGTGCTGTTCCCCTCTTTACCAACGAGATGGTATGTCGGATTTCAGAAGGGAGAACGTTGGGAATGACATATCCATCCTGTGGAATTTGGTATGTGGGCAGGTGGATGTCGCTATCAAAGAGATTTGAGTAGAAGTCCTGGATAATCTTCTCCATTGCCTTTCTGGAGGATGTGATAGATCCTTCAGGGCGTCGGAGGGCAGTCATCTTGGTCTTATAATTGGCGAAGGACAGGCGGGCAGTGCGAATGCTTTTCCCGGCTTCTACTGCATCTTCCAGTATTTCTGCTCTTCTTTCTTTGAGGTCTTCATTAATTGCTTCTCTGCACCATTATCAAGCTTGGACGTTAATATTTGGTCTCCTGAGGCTCGCGACTTGCCACATTGGCGAATGAGCTCAAGAGTTTCTGAAGACAAGCGTCCATTTGTGTCTTTCTCTCTCTCTCAGCATTCTTTGCACAATCATGGAGGTGCTGAAGTAGTCGGTTGTATTCTTCAATGATGTCGTCAATGATGGTATCTTCCCATGTTGCAATGGTGCCAAAGAGTTCCCAGTTGGTGGTCATTCTGGGAGTTCTCTTCTTAAACTTTGCAGCCTTTTCGGGAAAGTTGTTGCGGGGAAGTAGAATTTTGCACCGAAGGAGACGGTGGTCTGATCCTGTTTGGAATTTGGGGACGACACCTACATCGGTCAGACAAAACCTTCGATTGAAGATGATGTGGTCAATTTCATTGTGTAACTGTCCTCCAGGAGATTCCCATGTCCAACGTTTCGCTTCAGCTTTCTGGAACAGTGAGTTCCCATGAATGGTCTTGGTGGACATGATGAACTCCAGATAGTCTCTCACCCTGTTCATTCCATTATCGGTCATAGGTCCCGATGTGGACTTCTTCAGCCAATCTTCTTGGTCCTATCTTGGCATTAAATCACCGACTATGATCTTGTAGAAGGTGTGATCTTATTTATAGAACTCCAATTCCATGTAGAATTTCTCAATTTCATCTTCTTTGTATCGGGATGTCGGTGCGTAGACAATGAAGATAGAAATTGCTGGCAGTGGGCCACATCTCTTCAAGTGTAGTCGTCCTATTTGGTTTGAGATATATATATATATATATATATATATATATATAAATATATATAAGATATTCATGCTAATACAGTGTACGGGAATATATATATATCCCTTACAAATATATGTAAGGGATATATATATATATATATTATAGATATATAATATATAATATACATATATATTATATATGTATAATATACATATATATTATATATGTAATATATATTATATATATATTCCTTACACTGTATTTGCATGAATATCCCTTAAACTGTATATATATTACACTGTATACACTTATATATTATACATATATTACACTGTATACACATATATATATCTCTTACACTGTAGTTGCATGAATATCCCTTACACTGTAGTTCCTCATAAAGTGCCTAAAACTACCTACCTGGGATCTATGGGAGTTTCTCTGTATATGCATTTGGAAGAACGTTTTTGACATGCAGTTCCATATAGAAAAGTCTCGTATAAAATAAACCATTTTTATTTCAATTCAATTTATGTCAACATTTCAATTCAAAATGTTGACAATGGTGTATCAACTTGACAGGCATATTGCAATAGTTATTGTAGTAGTCTTGCATGTGGCTGACCTACATTTAATCTTTGGTTACCATATGGTCCCAATGGCACAGCAGGATTAGATCCTAAGTACAGACACAGGAGGCACCTCAGAGAGCTGCCTGTGGAAGAAAAGCAACATCAAGTAAACAAAAAATAAAAATTGCATTTTTCTACATATAATTTGTGAGTCTTCCATGATCTGATGTATGTAGCATTTTGAAGATAAAAGTCTGCCTCAGAACTCTCCTCCCATTCAATTTCCCAAACCTGAAAACACTGATCATTCTTTTTACCCGCTCTTTCACTTCCTTCATGTCGATTTCACTTACCTTTTAAGGTAAGACTCTTCAATGAAACCAGATAAGTGCTCCTGTGGCTCTCTCACTCTCTCTCTCTCTCTCTCTGCTGCTCCCCACATTCTTTTCCTCCTTCCCAACCTCCCCTTCCTTCTCTTTCCAATTCCTTCATCTTTTTCATCATCACTTTCTTCTTCATCACCTTGACTTGCTTCTTCTATATTGTACTTACATATATTTATCTTCTTTTTTTTGCTATTTTTCTTTTTTCTCTTTGTTTCCCTCCTATTTCTTCTGCTTCTTCTCACTTTCTTTTTTTCCATGGACTCTTCTTTTACTTCTTAGTCTGCCAATTCTTTCCTCTGCTTCTTTTGGATCCGCTTGCTCAATCACCGCCTCCACCTCCTCTTCCTCCTCCTCCTCCTCCTTGTTCTTTAACTTCATTTTGTTCTCTCTTCTTATTCTGCATATTCTTTCTTTTTTTGTCTTCACCTCTTGCTGTTACTGTCATCTTTTCTTTTCTTCTACTTCTTCTACCTCATGTTCCTTTACCTCTTCCTACTGTTGATTTCTACCTCCTTTTCAGAAAGCATCAGTGACAAAAAATACACAAACTTAGAAAAGATATCGCACACAATATTCGGCCATCCCTACCAAACTCGATTTTTTTTGCACTTATCCCCAGTATAAAGAGACGATATTAAAAAAAAAGTCATATACCGAGAGTTCCATGTTTATTAATCATCTCTATATGGAAAGAAAGAAAGACACTGGGTCAGAGATGGACATCGAACCATAGGTAGTTGGGCCAATGTTCTTGCAATGTGCACCCTCAGTGAAATGGCTGAACTCTAAAGCAATATACGTTTGCTAACAGTGGATTCTGTGGCAGACATAGGGGAATGTCTGGACATCTGTATTGGACCAGTAGACTAAGTACGATTTCAACTTATGATCCCCCTTACTTTTTGAAAATCTTGAGCATTAGTGAACATCCTGGGAAGAAGCCCAGATCCTTTTCAATGTTTCACACTCCCGGATGTTGGCCTGCTCCAGGTCTGCCTTGGCACTGCAGCGCATCAGGGTCTTACATTCTTCCAGAACTAGGGGGTGGTACGAGGCCAGCTTTCTGACTTGTGCCATGACCTCTCGTGTGAAGGTGTCCAGGCGGAACACCTGAGACACCAGACCTTTATTGCACGCCTCCTGAGCAGTCAGCTTCCGGCCACCGAGCAGCATTTCAGAGGCAGCCACGACGCCCATGATCTTGGGAAAGGTCAGGCTGCAGCAGCCATCTGGCGTCTGGCCTTGGATGGTGTAAGGAGTTTGGAACCAAGCCTTGTCATTGCACCACACTATATCACACAGGCCCAGAATGGATGCTCCAAGACCCATGGCTGGCCCATTAACTGCAACCGCTATAGGTTTCCTGAAGTGGATGAAGTGATTCACGAAGCTTTTCAGGTCATCAAAAACATTAAGCTTTTGTATTCCTGGGTCTATCGCCAGGCTCCTTGACAAATAGTCCAAGTCCAGTCCACAACAGAAAGAACTGCCAACTGCCCCGAGCAGTACAAACTTGCTCTCATCCATGGCAGCAACACTCAGGGCATGCTGCATTTCTTTCATGTTACCTGGATGGAGGCAGTTGTTATGTGAAGACCTGCTGAGCAAGATGATATGGGTGTAAGCCTTTTGCTTCCTGACGACTATGTCTTTGTACTTGGGGTGACCTTCATCCTGTCTCCATCTAAAGCAAGCCAGAGCTTCAAGCGCTCGCTGTCTGCTATCAACCACAGGTCTCCTCTGCGTATAGGGCATCACTGGAAGGCGGGCCTTTCTCATGCTCCTCCCGTGTGTTGCTAAAGCTGACTTCCAGAGAGAAGATCTTCCTTCATTGAGAGTTAGCCTTTGGGGCTTCCACTCATCCTCTAGGCCACACACCTGCAGCCCGAGTGTTTGGACGGAAGGACTGCTTTCCTGTTCTGACAGCTCAGTCTGACAGGCTAGTAGAGTGGGCACTGCTATCTTCATGATAGGGGCCGCTGTATCTTCATATGCCTGGGTGACAGGATCCACCTCCATCTTCAGGCAGCTGTGCCCCAATCCATCCTTGACCAGCTTCTTCATCATAGGCTTCCCGGGCACAGGGATCTTCAAACCCGCTTGGGATGCAATGTGCCTCAAAGTTTGGCTGCTATCCAACAGCCTGGCGGTCATGGTGCCCTGGCTCTTGACATTGAGCCCTGCTTCGCCAGACTCTGCCTGGAGGGTTCCGGCAAACTGCTGTGCATGGGGTCTTCCCAGCTTTCCCTGTCCCAACCAGGCGCATTCTCTGGCTTCTTCTTCCTGCCACCGCCTGAATTCTCGAAGCACTTCTTCACAGTTCACCAGGTGTTCTTCTGGCTCCCAAGTGTCTGAATCCCGGTCATAGCCTTTCCACTGCACCAGGTATTCTCGCTTCCCGTTCAGGTCTTGCCTTTCATCTGCGATCCTCTCCACCTAATACAATGGCTCGCTGTCCACGCTGTCAACCGCACTTTGGAGGATAATGAGCTCTGCTTCGCCAGGCCCTGCCTGGAAGGGACCACGAAACTGGAGCACAGCGACACCCCAAGGCCTTCCCTGACTGGATGGGGCACCTTTTCTGGGTTCTTCTCCCTGCCACAGCCTGAATTCTCGGAGAGCTTCTTCACAGTTCACTAGGTGTTCTTCTGGCTCCCAAGTGTCTGAATCCCGGTCGTAGCCTTTCCACTGCACCAGGTATTCTCGCTTCCCATTCAGGTCTTGCCTTTCAGCTGCGATCCTCTCAACCTCATACAATGGCTCGAAGTCCTTGCTGCCTATAGCACTTGGAAGATAAACGAGCTCTGCTTTGCCAGCCTCTGCCTTGAGGGGCTCCAAAGTTCTGCTGGCGCAGCAGCCGCAAAGGCTGCCCTGGACTGAACCTAGCGATTTCTTTGTGTTCTTCTGCCTGCCACAGCCTGAATTCTCCGAGAGCTTCTTCACAGTTCACCAGGTGTTCTTCTGGCTCCCAAGTGTCTGAATCCCGGCCGTAGCCTTTCCAGTGCACCAGGTATTCTCGCTTCCCGTTCAGGTCTTGCCTTTCATCTGCAATCCTCTCCACCTCATACAATGGCTCGCTGTCCATGCTGCCCATCGCACTCTGGGCAACAATGAGCTCTGCTTCACCAGACTCCGCCTGGAGGGGACCAACAAACTGCTGCACAGCGGGACCGCCAGGCCTGCCCGGACTCGATCGGGCACCTTTTCTGTGTTCTTGTGCCTGCCACAGCCTGAATTCTCGGAGCACTTCTTCACAGTTCACCAGGTGTTCTTCTGGCTCCCAAGTGTCTTTCCACTGCACCAGGTACTCTCGCTTCCCGTTCAGGCCTTGCCTTTCATCCGCGATTCTCTCCACCTCAAACAATGGCTTGCTGTCCATGCTGCCGATGGCACTGTGAAGGCCCTAGTGAGAGCAGCCAAGCCTTGGACCTCTGTGAGGTCATTTCCGGTCCCGTTCCTGCGAAGGGAGAGCTGGGAACTTGGGAGGGTGGGGGAGGGGAGGCAAGTAGGGAGCAGTGTGCGCATGCTCACCGCAGACCATTGCAATGTGGAAGTTCGCCTGTGCGGGTCCAGTGCACACAGCAGTGCAGGGCACCTCCTCACTAGAGACCGTCCACTTGGGCTTTTCTTTCAGTCTTTGTCAGGGAAAGTTCAATTCTCTCAGGCCTGGTCCCAATTGTCCACGCAGCTTTGTCTCTTCTGACCCTCGTGCCCCTCAAACCGAACAAGTCCCTGCATCTGAAACTTCAATCCTTGGAAATCACTCTGCTTCGCCACCTTTCACTCGCGGTCCAAATGGCAGAATCTGCAGTGCAACAAGTTTTACAGCTGATTATACCCTCCAGGATCCCTCACCCCTGAATACAAACCTAGGTCCTCAGGAATCCTGCCAATGTACTGATGTTCCTGCTGCTGCCGGACACCACATTGTGCTTCCATTCATCTAAGGAGCCATACTCACCAACATGACTTACCTTGCTTCCAGCAGTCCTTCATTCATACCTAAAAAAAAAAATGGGTGGATCCCTCGAAGAATCAAATTGCAGTCACTGAACACATCACGTTCGACAAGCAGCAATCAGCCCCTAACTCTAACACTGTCAATTATTCAGAGATCTGCAACCTCATGGAAAGGATTTCATCAAGTCTTGGTGGACCCCGGGTCATGGTTATGACATTGGTGACTTCTGCACTCTGCTGATAGAGGTCTATGAAAAATCCCAAAGTATTTAAGTCCATGTTAGAACATTGCCTGCAATATAGAATAGATTCTACAGTAACTATTCCATTTCAGTTGCTTTCCATTCTTCTTTTCTTCTTCTTTTGTTTTTATTCTTTAATTACTTATTTTATTTAAATTTTTTTATTATAGCACCGTGATGTTCAGGAGGCGTGCAATAAAGGTCTGGTGTCTCAGGTGTTCCGCCTGGACACCTTCACACGAGAGGTCATGGCACAAGTCAGAAAGCTGGCCTCGTACCACCCCCTAGTTCTGGAAGAATGTAAGACCCTGATGCGCTGCAGTGCCAAGGCAGACCTGGAGCAGGCCAACATCCGGGAGTGTGAAACATTGAAAAGGATCTGGGCTTCTTCCCAGGATGTTCACTAATGCTCAAGATTTTCAAAAGTAAGGGGGATCATAAGTTGAAATCGTACTTAGTCTACTGGTCCAATACAGATGTCCAGACATTCCCCTATGTCTGCCACAGAATCCACTGTTAGCAAACGTATATTGCTTTAGAGTTCAGCCATTTCACTGAGGGTGCACATTGCAAGAACATTGGCCCAACTACCTATGGTTCGATGTCCATCTCTGACCCAGTGTCTTTCTTTCTTTCCATATAGAGATGATTAATGAACATGGAACTCTCGGTATATGACTTTTTTTTTAATATCGTCTCTTTATACTGGGGATAAGTGCAAAAAAAATCGAGTTTGGTAGGGATGGCCGAATATTGTGTGCGATATCTTTTCTAAGTTTGTGTATTTTTGTCACTGATGCTTTCTGAAAAGGAGGTAGAAATCAACAGTAGGAAGAGGTAAAGGAACATGAGGTAGAAGAAGTAGAAGAAAAGAAAAGATGACAGTAACAGCAAGAGGTGAAGACAAAAAAAAGAAAGAATATGCAGAATAAGAAGAGAGAACAAAATGAAGTTAAAGAACAAGGAGGAGGAGGAGGAGGAAGAGGAGGTGGAGGCGGTGATTGAGCAAGCGGATCCAAAAGAAGCAGAGGAAAGAATTGGCAGACTAAGAAGTAAAAGAAGAGTCCATGGAAAAAAAGAAAGTGAGAAGAAGCAGAAGAAATAGGAGGGAAACAAAGAGAAAAAAGAAAAATAGCAAAAAAAAGAAGATAAATATATGTAAGTACAATATAGAAGAAGCAAGTCAAGGTGATGAAGAAGAAAGTGATGATGAAAAAGATGAAGGAATTGGAAAGAGAAGGAAGGGGAGGTTGGGAAGGAGGAAAAGAATGTGGGGAGCAGCAGAGAGAGAGAGAGAGAGAGTGAGAGAGCCACAGGAGCACTTATCTGGTTTCATTGAAGAGTCTTACCTTAAAAAGGTAAGTGAAATCGACATGAAGGAAGTGAAAGAGCGGGTAAAAGAATGATCAGTGTTTTTCAGGTTTGGGAAATTGAATGGGAGGAGAGTTCTGAGGCAGACTTTTATCTTCAAAATGCTACATACATCAGATCATGGAAGACTCACAAATTATATGTAGAAAAATGCAATTTTTATTTTTTGTTTACTTGATGTTGCTTTTCTTCCACAGGCAGCTCTCTGAGGTGCCTCCTGTGTCTGTACTTAGGATCTAATCCTGCTGTGCCATTGGGACCATATGGTAACCAAAGATTAAATGTAGGTCAGCCACATGCAAGACTACTACAATAACTATTGCAATATGCCTGTCAAGTTGATACACCATTGTCAACATTTTGAATTGAAATGTTGACATAAATTGAATTGAAATAAAAATGGTTATTTTATACGAGACTTTTCTATATGGAACTGCATGTCAAAAACGTTCTTCCAAATGCATATACAGAGAAACTCCCATAGATCCCAGGTAGGTAGTTTTAGGCACTTTATGAGGAACTACAGTGTAAGGGATATTCATGCAACTACAGTGTAAGAGATATATATATGTGTATACAGTGTAATATATGTATAATATATAAGTGTATACAGTGTAATATATATACAGTTTAAGGGATATTCATGCAAATACAGTGTAAGGAATATATATATAATATATATTACATATATAATATATATGTATATTATACATATATAATATATATGTATATTATATATTATATATCTATAATATATATGTAAGGGATATATATATATCCCTTACATATATTTGTAAGGGATATATATATATTCCCGTACACTGTATTAGCATGAATATCTTATATATATTTATATATATGTATATATATATATATATATATATCTCAAACCAAATAGGACGACTACACTTGAAGAGATGTGGCCCACTGCCAGCAATTTCTATCTTCATTGTCTACGCACCGACATCCCGATACAAAGAAGATGAAATTGAGAAATTCTACATGGAATTGGAGTTCTATAAATAAGATCACACCTTCTACAAGATCATAGTCGGTGATTTAATGCCAAGATAGGACCAAGAAGATTGGCTGAAGAAGTCCACATCGGGACCTATGACCGATAATGGAATGAACAGGGTGAGAGACTATCTGAGTTCATCATGTCCACCAAGACCATTCATGGGAACTCACTGTTCCAGAAAGCTGAAGCGAAACGTTGGACATGGGAATCTCCTGGAGGACAGTTACACAATGAAATTGACCACATCATCTTCAATCGAAGGTTTTGTCTGACCGATGTAGGTGTCGTCCCCAAATTCCAAACAGGATCAGACCACCGTCTCCTTCGTGCAAAATTCTACTTCCCGCAACAACTTTCCCGAAAAGGCTGCAAAGTTTAAGAAGAGAACTCCCAGAATGACCACCAACTGGGAACTCTTTGGCACCATTGCAACATGGGAAGATACCATCATTGACGACATCATTGAAGAATACAACCGACTACTTCAGCACCTCCATGATTGTGCAAAGAATGCTGAGAGAGAGAAAGACACAAATGGACGCTTGTCTTCAGAAACTCTTGAGCTCATTCGCCAATGTGGCAAGTCGCGAGCCTCAGGAGACCAAATATTAACGTCCAAGCTTGATAATGGTGCAGAGAAGCAATTAATGAAGACCTCAAAGAAAGAAGAGCAGAAATACTGGAAGATGCAGTAGAAGCCGGGAAAAGCATTCGCACTGCCCGCCTGTCCTTCGCCAATTATAAGACCAAGATGACTGCCCTCCGACGCCCTGAAGGATCTATCACATCCTCCAGAAAGGCAATGGAGAAGATTATCCAGGACTTCTACTCAAATCTCTTTGATAGCGACATCCACCTGCCCACATACCAAATTCCACAGGATGGATATGTCATTCCCAACGTTCTCCCTTCTGAAATCCGACATACCATCTCGTTGGTAAAGAGGGGAACAGCACCAGGCCCAGACAAAGTCAGACCCGAACACCTGAAGAATCTGCTGTCGGTACTCACCATTCTACAAAGAAGAGATCATTAATGTGAAAAGAGGGGTTCGACAGGGTGATACCATTTCTCCAAAACTCTTCAGTGCCACCCTCGAGAACATCATGTGACAATTAGAATGGGAATGAATGGGAGTGAAGATAGATGGTCGGCAACTACACCACCTCCGCTTCGCTGATGACATCGTTCTAATAACACCAAACATTAGCCCAGCGGCACAAATGCTGGCTGACTTCGACCGAGAATGTGGAAAGATACGTCTACAGCTGAATCTAAAGAAAACAATGTTCATGAAGAATGAACTAGTTCCTGAGGCCCCATTCACTCTCAATTGAAAAAATACATCTCTGAATGCAGCCGTTATATGTATCTAAGTCGAGAAATCAACATGATGAACGACCTAAAACATGAGCTGTGCAGGAGGACGAGAGCGGCATGGAATGCCTTCAAAGGCATCAAAGAAATAGATAAAAGGACAAGGAACCTCCGGCTCCGGGCACATCTCTTTGACTCCACTGTTCTCCCTGAATTAACATACGCTTCAGAGACCTCGGCCCTACGAAAGTAGGATGAGAATGCTATTCGGGTCTCCTAGAGAGGAATCAAAAGAGCTATGCTTGTAATATCATGCCTCACTCAAGTGAGAGAGGGAATCCGGAGTTCTGAACTCCGTCGCTATTCCAGAATCAGGGACGCTGTCTCTTTAGCCAAGGCTTCGAAAATCAAATGGTCTGGACATGTAATGCGATTTGGAGACAACTGCTGTACTAGAACCATTACCGACAGCATCCCATGGGATGTCAAAAGATCACTTGGCCTCCCATCTACAAGATGATCAGACTTCCTTGTAAAGACCCTGAAGGAACAGTTTGAGGCTCTTCATATTCCTGAATCAACCAGATGCCATCGGGCTACATTGGCACGTGGTAGGGTCCAATGGAAATGTTTCTGGAGCCAGCTCGAGCAAATCGATGAATAACAGGTTTCAAGTTATCAAGTGAGATATATATATATATATATATATATATGTATATATATGTATATATATATGTATATATATATATATACATATATATACCCAGCTTGAACAGAATTTGGCATCCAAACTGTTTTAACACCCTTGTAGAGAGTTTAGGGTTCTCTAGGTATAATATCATGTCATCTGCAAATAATGATAGCTTGACTTCTTCCTTGCCTATCTGGATGCCCTTGATGTCCTTTTCTTCTCTGATTGCTATGGCAAGTACTTCCAGTACTATATTGAATAAAAGGTGAGAGGGGGCAACCTTGTCTTGTCCCTGATCTCAGGGGGAAGGCTTTCAACATTTCCCCATTTAGAATGATGCTTGCTGTGTGCTTTTGGTAGATGGCTGTAACTATCTTGAGGAAAGTCCCTTCAATTCCCATTCTCTGGAGCGTTTTAATCATGAACGGATGCTGGATCTTGTTAAATGCTTTTTCTGTGTCTATTGAAAGGATCATATGGTTTTTATTTTTTTCTTTTATTGATATGATGTATTATGTTGATGGACTTGCGAATGTTGAACCATCCTTGCATTCCCGGGATGAATCCTACTTGGTCATGATGTATAATCTTCTTGATGAGTCTTTGGATTCTGTTTGCTAGTATTTTGTGGAAGATCTTAGCATCCGTGTTCATCAGGGAGATTGGTCTGTAGTTTTCTTTCTTTGTGTTGTCTCTCCCTGCTTTGGGTATCAGGGTGATATGTGCCTCGTTGAAGCTGTTTGGGAGTGTTTCTGTTTCTTCTATTTCCTGGAAGAGCTTGAAAAGGACTGGCAGTAGGTCCTCCTTAAAGGTTTGGTAGAGTTCACTAGGGAATCCGCCTGGACCTGGGCTTTTGTGTTTGGGCAGACTTTTTAATTACTGTTTCTATTTCCTCGATGGTGATGGGTTTATTCAGGTATTGGAGGTCTTCTTGTTTCAGCCGTGGGAGGTTATAGGACTTCAGTAATTGATCCATTTCTTCTAGATTCTCATGTTTCACGGCATACAGGCTCTCAAAGTAATCTCTGATGATCTTTTGGATTTCTGTGGTTTCTGTTGTGATGTCACCCTTTTTATTTCTGATTCTGTTTATTTGGGTTTTCTCTTTCCCTGTCCTTACAAGTCTTGCCAATGGTTTGTCAATCTTGTTTATTTTTTCAAAAAACCAGCTCTTGGTTTCATTAATCTTTTGGATTGTCTTTTTTGGTTTCCAACTCATTGATTTCCTCTCTAAGTTTTATTATTTCCTTTTTTCTGCCTGGGTTGGGCTCCTTTTGTTGGTCTTTTTCTAATGTCTTCAGCTGTGTAGTCAGGTTATTTATGTGGGCCCTTTCTTGTTTCCTGATGAATGCTTGCAGAGCTATAAACTTCCCTCTTAACACGGCTTTTGCCGTGTCCCACAAGTTCTTATAATTGGTATCTTCATTTTCATTTGTTTCCAGAAATCTTTGGATTTCCTGTTTGATTTCTTCTATGACCCATTTGTTGTTCAGCAGTGAGCTGTTCAGTTTCCAGGTGTTTGGTTTGACTCCCTGTTTCTGTGTACGGTTAACTTCCATTTTCAGTGCATCATGGCCTGAAAAGATAGCTGACACAATTTGTATCTTTTTAATTTTATTGAGGTATGCTTTGTGGCTCAGCATGTGGTCTATCTTGGAGAATGTTCCATGTGCACTAGAGAAAAATGTGTACTCAGCTTTTTTGGCATGAAAAGCCCTGTATATATCCACTAGCTCTCTTTCTTCCATTTCTTCCTTCAGGGCCAATATTTCCTTGGTGAGTTTCAGCCTTGTTGATCTATCCATCGTTGATAGAGCTGTGTTGAAGTCTCCAACTATTATTGTGCTACTGTTAATGTCTTCTTTGAGGTCTCTTAGCAGTTGTTTTATGTATTTTGCTGACCCCTTGTTGGGTGCATATATGTTTAGTAGTGTAATTTCTTCCTGGTGTACATACCCCTTAATTAATAAGAAGTGGCCTTCGTTGTCCCTTCTAACCTTTTTCAGCCTGAAGTCTATATTATCTGATACTAATATGGCCACACCAGCCTTTTTGGAGGAGTTGTTTGCATGGAGAATGGTCTTCCAACCTTTGACTCTGAGTCTGTGTTTGTTCTGATTATTCAGATGCGTTTCTTGTAGACAGCAGAATGTTGGGTTCAATTTTTTAATCCATTTTGTCACTCTGTGTCTCTTAATTGGTGCATTTAGACCATTGACATTGAGAGAGATTATTGTCATTGGATTTTGTGCCATCTTTCTTTTTTGTGTTTGTTGTGCTTATGGGTTTGGTCGCATTAGAGTAGGCCCTTCAGTCCTTCTTTTAAAGTTGGTTTTGAGTCCATGAAGTTCCTGAGTTGTTGCTTATCCATGAAGTTGTGTATCTTTCCTTCATATCTGAATGTGAGCCTGGCCGGATAAAGAATTCTTGGTGAAGCCTGCAGTTCATTGAGCCTTTTCGCAATATCCCACCATTGTTTTCGGGCTCGGAGTGTTTCATCGGAGAAGTCTGCTGTAAATCTTAGAGATGTTCCTTTGTATGTGATTTCCTTCTTTGATCTTGCTGCCCTCAGTATTCTATCCCTATCTATAGTTTTTGTCATTTTTATTAAGATGTGTCTTGGAGTATTCTTGTTGGGGTTTCTTTTAGCTGGTATCCTACGGGCCTCTTGGATCTTGAGGCAAGCATTCTTTAGTTCCGGGAACTTTTCAGCAATGATGGCTTTGACAGTTTCTTCTTCATCAGGGTTTTCTTCTTGCCCTTCTGGGACCCCAATGATCCGTATGTTGTTTCTTCTGGCTTCATCCCGATTATCTCTTGTTGTCTGTTCGGTAATTGTGAGCCTTTTTTTCTATCTTCTGGTGTTGTGTAGAGAATCTTTGAAACTCGTCTTCGAGATCACTCATTCTTTCTTCAGTAGCTATTATTCTGCTATGATGGCCTTCCACCGTGTTTTTTATTTCATTTACCTCATTTTTAATATCTGTCATTTCCCTTTGCATTTTCCTCACTTCTTCTATCATGTCCTCTTGTATTTTATTGATTTTGCATTCCATTGCTTCTTTGAATTCCTTTTGAATCCTTAACAGTTCTTTCCGAAATTCTTTTTCAGATAGGTTATGCAACTCATTGGTATTGCTAGACTCATCTGGACCAGTGACTTCACTCACAGAGCTTGATGGAATTTTGCGTTGCTTTACCATTATGACTATTGTAGGTTGTAACTGTGAGTTCTTGGGTGACTAGATAGTGCAGTTAGTAGGTGTCTGGTCTGTTTGCAGAGTTTGGGTGGGTGGCAAGGATGTAGGAACCAAGGTTCACTGGTACCTCATGCAAGGTAGGTAGTGAGAGGGTTGCGGCGCTAGTGTCCCTGCGGTTTTGAGTTTTGGGATGTTCCCAGCAGCTCAGGGCGCTAGGGTCGGTCCCAGATGGAACCAAGGCACTTTGCCTTGTTCCCGTTGATGGAGTTTCCGCTCTTCCCTGGGGCAGCTTGGGGTCCGCGGAGACGCAAGAATCCCACACACACACACCTGTGGGGGGAGTGGAGGCGGTTCCCGGAAGCTCAGGGCGCTAGGGTCGGTCCGGCTGGAACCAAGGCACTTTGCCTTGGTTCCCGTTGATGGAGTTTCCGCTCTTCCCTGGGGCAGCTTGGGGTCCGCGGAGACGCAAGAATCACACACACACACACCTGTGGGGGGAGTGGAGGCGGTTCCCGGAAGCTCAGGGCGCTAGGGTCGGTCCCGGCTGGAACCAAGGCACTTTGCCTTGGTTCCTGTTGATGGAGTTTCCGCTCTTCCCTGGGGCAGCTTGGGGTCCGCGGAGACGCAAGAATCCACACACACACCTGTGGGGGAGTGGAGGCGGTTCCCGGAAGCTCAGGGCGCTAGGGTCGGTCCGGCTGGAACCAAGGCACTTTGCCTTGGTTCCTGTTGATGGAGTTTCCGCTCTTCCCTGGGGCAGCTTGGGGTCCGCGGAGACGCAAGAATCACACACACACACACCTGTGGAGGGAGTGGAGGCGGTTCCCGGAACGATAACAGCCCATCTTGTAGGTGGTCGGCACGTGATCTTTTGACATCCTGTGGGATCCAGACGGTAACAACTCTAGTTCAGTGGTCATCTCCAAATCGCATTACATTTCCAGACCATCTGATTTTCGATGGCTTGGCTAATGAGACAGTGGACCTCACTCTGGAACAGCGATGGAGGTCGTCAGAGCTCCGGATTCCTTCTTTCACTTGAGTGAGGCATGATACTCCAAGCATAGCTCTTTCAATTCCTCCTTGGGAGACCCGAATAGCATTCTCATCCTGCTTTTGTAGGGCTCAGGTCTCTGAGGCAAATGTTATTCAGGAAGAATGGTGGAGTTGAAGAGATGTGCCCAGAGCCAAAGGTTTTTTGTCTTTTTAGTTATTTCTTCGATGCTTTTGAAACATTCCATGCCTCTTTCTTTCCCCTGCACAGCTCAGGTTTTGATCATTCATCATGTTCACTTCTCAACCTGGGTACACATAACAGCTGCATTCACAGATGTTTGTTCCATTGAGAGTGAATTGGGCCTTTGGAACTATTTCATTTTCAATGAACACTGTTTTGCTGAGAATCAGCTGTAGACCTACCTTTCCACATTCACTGACGAAGTCAGCCAGCATTTGTGCTGCTTGGCTAAAGTTTGGTGTTATTAGAACAAAGTCATCAGCGAAGGGGAGCTGTTTTAATTGCTGACCCTTTATCTTCACTACCATTCCTTCCCATTCTAAATGTCACATGATGTTCTCGAGGGTGGCGCTGAAGAATTTTGGTGAAATGGTCTCACCCTGCCAAGCCCCTCTTTTGATATTGATGATCACTTCTATCTAGAACGGTGAGCCTTGCAATAAGCCAGACGACCCCCACCACACTCCGTGGGGCCGCCATTTTCCAGATCCAGACTTCCCCCTCATCAGAACTCTACCCAGCAGATGAGCCTATCACAGCCTGGATCATCGACACACACCCTGCAGCCGTGTTTTTCAATCCATCCAGGTAGGCTGATCCAGAGACTCAGAGACATGGGGCAGAGCTGCTACTTATTCTCCCTGGGCCCATGCGCTCACAAGGCACCCGGGAGGGATGGCAGGTTCTAGCCATGGCCCGCCACCCCAGCAGAGCCTCACAACAAGCCAGACGACCCCCCCAACTCCATGAGGTCCACCATCTTCCACATCCGGACTTCCCCCTCGTCAAAACTCCTCCAAGTAGACGAGCCTATCACAACCCGACTCGCTCTGCCGCTTGGGGGCCGTGCGATTCATCAGTAAATGCTGTATTTACAGGTGACTACTAGAGTATGCCACCTGCAAGGCAAGCCTGGCAAGCTGCCCGTGTTGTATTTGATATGTCAAATACCAGTAACAATTAGATTAGGTCATTCCCATGACCATAACCTAATATAATGGTTTGAGGCTCTCTGTGTTCCTGGAGCAAGCAGATGCCCTTGGGCTCTACTGCATGAGACAGGACATATGGAGATATTATTGGTGCCCGCTCAAGCAAAGACATGATGAACAGTTAGATAGTGATAGTGAAGGTGATAGTGATCACTTCTTTGTATAATGGTGAGATCCTGGTGGTGAATTAATAATACAGCTCATGAAGGCTCTTGATGTATTGGGTTTGAACACCCTATTTGGCTAGGTCTTCGATGACTGCTTCAGTCTCCACAGAATCAAAGCTTTCTTTAAATCAATGAATGTGAGACAGTGTGGCATCCTGAACTCCCTACACACTTCATTGAGCTTGGATACCATGTGGATATGGTCGAGTGTGCTGAATCCTTTTCAGAAGCCAGCTTGCGCGCATGGCTCCACTTCATCTAATGTTCTGTCAATCCTGTTCAGGATGTCTTGAATGAACAGCTTTTATAGATGCACAATAGGCAAACGGGGCATTAGTTGCCAATGTCTTGGATGTCTCCCATGTTGAATAATAGATAGAAATTTCCTGTTGGTTTTCCATTGGGAGAGCAGCTTGCATTCAGAGAGGTAGCGAGTGAAGAGCCGAGCTAGTGAATTGACGAGGACTGAAGGCAGATTTCTCAGGTGTTCAGGTCTGAATTTGTCGGGGCCTGGTGCTGTTTCCTTCTTTCCTGAATAAATGGCATGTTGGATTTCAGAAGGGAGAATGTTGGGAACGACATATCCATCCTGTGGAATTTAGGATGTGGGCAGGTGGACATGGCTATCAAAGAGATCTCAGTAGAAGTCATGGATAATCTTCTCCACTGCCTTTCTGGAAAATGGGATAGTTCCATCAGGACTCTGCGTCTATATCAATAGACTCAGAGAAATCATTTGACAAGATCCAAAACCCTCCAGAAAATGGGAATTAAAGGAACCATCTTCAAGATAGTCGAAGCCGTCCTTCAAAGCCCACACCGAGCATTTTCTCAATGCAGGAAAAACTGAAAGCCTTCCCCATGATTTCTGGGATGAGACAAGGCTGCCTATTCTCCCCTCTTTTATTCAATATGTACTGGAAATTCTTGCCATAGCAGTCAGAGAAGAAAAGGACATTCAGGGCATCCAGATAGGCAAGGAAGAAGTCAAGTTATCATTATTCGCAGATGACTTGATATTATACCTAGAGAACTCTAAGCTCTCTACCAAAAACTCCTAGAAACAATAGTCACAAATAGTAGAGTGGCAGGATACAAAATCAACACACAAAAGTCTGTGGCTTTCCTATAGACAAATAACAAAAGTGAAAAATGGGATATTAAGAAAACAATTCCATTCACAATTGGGCCACAGAAAATCAAATATCTCGAAATCAGCTTAACCAAGTGTTTAAAGGACCTGTATAAAGAAAACTACAGGACCTGCTGGAAGAAATAAAAGAGGACATGAGAAAATAGAAACATAATCCCTGCTCATGGATGGGGAAAATCAACATTGTTAAAATGTTAATTCTTCCTAGGGCTTTGTACAGATTCAATGCAGTCCCTATACGGATACCTGTTGGGGATGCCGACGGAGTACCCAACAGTGTCAGGAAGCAAGTTCCCTTCTACCTCCGAAGCCGGTGGTGAATGGATGAATAATCAGGAATCTGATGCAGTTTCAACAAGGGCTTTACTATCACAGGTTCCAATATACAATCCATGAGCAGGGAAAACCTCCGAACTCTGGGTTCCCAGATAGGCTCTAGCCGTGTTTAGGCCAAGATGGCTGCCACCACATGTAGAGGCCCCATAGAGAAGCAAAACGCCTAGGGGAAGCAGAAATGGCAAAAGGGGGGAAAACAAGAGCCTCTTTCTTCTTGCACCTTATTTTATAGCTAGAAATCTGCCCAAACTTCCCAGCACAGCCCTTTCTGGGAGGGGCTCTCTAGAGAAAAAAACAGGAAAACATTTCTATAGAAATGTAGCCACGTCAGAAGGCCTTCTGGCTGTTTACAGGGTCCCAGAGCTCATTCAAAGCCTTGTAGCAGAGCTGGGAGAAGCTATAAGCTAAATGTAACTTCGCCTGGTAGGGAGGGTCAAATGCCCTCGGGTAATTTCTGCCAGAACCTCACCTAATGTTTTCACCCAAGATCTGCCTGGAAATGCCTTTATAGGGTAGAGAAAGGGGTTTCTGAGATGGCACGCCTCTGTACCAAAGACTATACTAATGCCAGTTAAATATTTCTCCAAGTCTTCACATGAGTCTTGTCTTCTTCACAGTAGTTTCATATTTCAGTTGCCTTTGACTTATCAGGGAGCCATGCTTGCTTGCTTGGATGCAAACAGCATTTCTTTCTTGTCTCATTACTTCAAGAGATCCAGTGTGGCCAGGCAAATATACTGGTAAGATCTAGCTAGTCCCACGATGATTGTGGTACCATGAGAGAATATTTACACCAGGGAGTACAGAATACATGGTCAGATAAACTGCCACATTTAAACTACCCCCCTATCTACAAAGTGATCTGCAGGAGGCAATCCAGGGCAGATGCAGAGATTTTTAGGATTTTCGGTGTCCTGCAACCGATACCCATGACATTCTTTGAAGAAATTGACCAAACACCTCTGAAATTCCTATAGAACTATAAACTCCCAAGGATCGCCAAAGCAATCCTCGGGAAAAGATTATCGGAGGCATCACCGTTCCCGACTTCAAAATGTGCTACAAGCAGTATTATGTAAAACATCATGGTATTGGAATAAAAACAGACCTTTGGGCCTATGGAATAGAATTGAGTATCCTACCACCCAACCTCAAATGCGTGGTCACTTGATCTCTGATAAAGGTGCAAAGAGTCCAAAATGGAGTAAGGAAAGCCTCTTCAACAAGTGGTGTTTGGGAAACTGGGCATGACATGTAAAAATATGAAATTGGACCTCTAAACCATGCAGAAAAATCAGATCAAATGGATTAAAGATCTCAATATCAGATGAGTCCATAAAAGTACATTGAAGACACTATAGGAAAAACCCTCCATGATATTGAAACTAAAACTATCCTCAAAGGTGAAACACAAATAACAAAACTATTAGAAGGAAAGATAAACATATGGGACTACATAAAACTAAGAAACATCTGTGCCTCAGAAAGATACAGTGACTAAGATACAAAGATAGTCCACAGAATGTGAAAGAATATTTACCCAATACTCATTTGATGAGGGGTTAATATCCAGGATCTATAATGCACTGGTAGAACTTTACAAGGAGAAAATAAATGACCCAAACAAAAATGGGAAGAAAAAAAATGAACCGAAATTTCAACAAGGAAGAAATTCGAATGGCCAAAATACCTAAGAAAAAATGCTCATTATCAGTTATCATTAGAGAGATACAAATCAAAACAACAATGAGATATCGTTTTACACCCAAGAGTCTGGCACATATCCAAAGAGCAAGAACAAGAGGTGCTGACATGGATATGGGGGAAAAGGGGACACTCATCCATTGTTGGAGGAAATGCCGGCTGGTACAGCCTTTCTGGAAACCAATATGGACATTCCTCCAAAGACTAAAAATTGAACTCACAATTGTTCCAGCTATACCACTCCTGGGAATACACTCTGGGAAATCAAAAGTACACGGAAAAACACCATCGCTCCTTTATGTTCATAGGAGCATTATTCACAATAGCCAGAATCTGGAAACAACAGGAGTGCAGAGAATCAATGACTAGATAAAGAAGCTATGGTACATATACACAATGGAAACTATGCAACTGTTAGGAAAAATGAAGTTATGAAATTTGCCTATAAATGGATGGACACGGAAAAGACCATGCTGAGTGAAATTAGCCAGAAGGAGAGAGACAGATATAGAATGATTGCATTTATTTGCATGAAATAAATATATATGTACATGTTATGATACCAATATTCAAGATCAAGTGAAACATGTATCAGGAGGTCTTGTCAAAAGTGGAACTTATCTCTAACGTGTGGGAGTCGGAGGCTAGGTAAGATAGAGAATGGAACAGTGTGCTAACAATTGTGAGAAGTACTAATACCGACCTAGAGCTGAGCATTAAATACAGGCCAAAAGATAACATGACATCTCTTTAATGTATGTTCTGTAATCCAAATCTGGATGGGAGGGAAAAGACAAAGAGATAGAGGGAAAGGTAAAGAAATAAAGAACCTGCCATGGAGGTGGGCTGTAGGAGGGGAAAGGTGACTGGTGACATTGGTCGTGGGAGATGGGCACTGGTTGAGTGATGACTGCTGGAACACTGTATGACCGACCAAAACCCAAAATGAACATCTTTGTAATTGTATATCTCATGGCGTTTTAATAAAATATTTAAAAAATAAAAAATCTCAAAAAATAAAAAAAAATAAAAAATAAAGGCAGCAATTCCAATTCCAAAGTGGTATTACATATTGCTCCAGGATCCCAAGTCTTTTCTGGACCCAAAGCACAATTTGCAAGAAAGTGTTCCTCTGAGTATATGCCTTGGCAATTTCTGATTATGATGCACTATAGTTGCACTGTCCATAATGAGTGAAAGTCAATTTGCCATAGTTTAAATTAAGCCATGTGTCTGGCACAGTTCGAAGAAGTGGTTCTGATACAGCAATGTGGTGATTACACGAATGAGTCAATGACAAGCAAGGATCAGGAAACTCTTTGAATGATCAGGGACACTGAAGGAGGTATTAGAAACATTGGATTAGGTATCAGGAACACTAGAAAAAATTTATGGAGCACTGGATCAGTATGTGGGACAGTTGTACAGGCGTCTTTGCAAAGGGAACTGAAGCAGGAATGTCCTGTGGGTCGGAGGCACAGAGATGAGACTCCAGAAACACAACGTATATCCATTAATTTTTTAATGTTTACCAGATGAAGGGGCAGCAACTCTCATCTTGGCAAATGACTGACCCCAGCTAACTGAACAGAGCTGATTGACCTGTGATGACTGACTTGAGCTGATTGACCGCATCCACAAGGACCTCAACTCTCTTATCCCCTAGTCTCAAAGGGCAATACAGCTTAAAGTTTGCATGGTTTACATGACAAAGACAGTTCACATTCATTGCATAGGACTTAGGAATAATAGGAAGGAGACAACCAGGAACCGAAATTCTGTAGGGGGTGCTATCAAGGTAAAATGAGATGAACAAAAGAAAGCATTACAGTTGCTAATGCAGCCTTCCAGACTATCCCATGATGGCCAACATTTCAGACAGAAGAACAAGAAACACCTCTTTTCTGCCTAACTTTAAGCATCGTCCATTAGGCTCCATCTTGGGCTAGTTATAGCCAACAAGGACATGTGCAGAGAAATGACTTAGGATAGCCTTGTCTGTGTAACTGCAGCTTGTTAACAGTCTCACTAAGGAATTCTATATATATATATACTCTATTGAGAGACAGTCTGCCAGAATACCCTGTGTATCTTTTAACAGGCAGTATTCATCAGGCCTTCCTTCGCAAATCCTTAGATCTACCTCTGCCAACAGGGAACACTGGTACTGGTAAGCATACATGTTAATTAATCTTTGATGAACCAAAATCACTAAGATTAACCACAGGTAGAAATTATTAGAACTTTGTCATGGATCCAAGGTCATAAAAACTCAAACACCATATGAATAGAATCATTAGGAAAAAATTATTTGCAAATTTTTACATTTTTGTAGTGAGCACTGTATTATGAATCTGAGTATCGTGAAAAGGTATCACCCTGATAAACCCCTTCTTTGACATCAATGATCACTTCCTGGTAGAATGGTGAGAACCTGTTGGTGAATCCGTAATACATCTCATGACAGATCTTGATACATTGGATTTGAGCGTCCCCTTTAGCTAGGGCTTCGATGAATGCTTCAGTCTCAACATAATCAAAGACATTCTTTAAATCAATGAACGTGAGACAGAGAGGCATCTTGAAATCCCTACAAACCTCAATGAGCTTGGTTACCGGGTGGATATGGTCGACTGTGCTGAATCCTTTTCAGAAGCCACCTTGCTTGCATGGTGTCCTTCATCTAATGTTCTGCAACATGACTCGCGTGAACACCTTGTTTAGATGGACAACAGGCAAATAGGGCGGTAGTTGCCAATCCTCTGGATGTGTCCCATCTTGAACAGTGGATGGAAGTTTCCTGCTGGTTTCCATTGGGAGAGCAGCTTGCATTCAGACAGGTAGTGTGTGAAGAGCTGAGCTAGTGTATTGACTAGTTCGAATGGCAGATTCTTCAGGTGTTCGGGTTTGACTGTCTGGGCCAGGTGCTGTTCACTTCTTTACAGATGAAATGGCATTTTGGATTCAGAAGGGAGAATGTTGGGAACGACATATCCCCATCCACGCTCAATAGAACAAACAACTCTGAATGCAGCAGTTCTGTATACCTAGGTTGAAACTTAACATGAGGAGGGACCTAAAACCTGAGCACGGGAGGGAAGAGAGTGGCATGGTACATCATCAAGAGCATCGAAGAAATACCTAAAATGACAAAGAAACTTCGGATCTGGGCGGAGCTCTTCAAGTCCACCATTCTCGATGCATAAATATACACCTCAGGACCTGGGCCCCATCAAAGCAGGATGACAATGCTATTCAGGTCTCCCAAAGAGGAATCGAAAGACCTATGCTTGGAATATCATGCCTCACTCAAGTGAGAGAAGGCATCCAGAGTTCTGACCTCCGTTGATGATCAAGAGACAGAGATGCTGTCTCGTTTGCCTAGGCATCGAAAATCAGATGGGCTGGACATGTAATGCAATTTGGAGATGACCACTGGACTAGAACCTTTACTGACTGGATCCCACAGGACATCAAAAGATTACATGGCCACCCACCTACCAGATGGACAGTCTTCTTCCTCAATACCCTGAACAAGTGGTTTGGACTCTTCCAATTCCTGAAGTGGGAAGATGCCATTGGGCTACACTGGCACGTGATAGGGTCAAATGGAAATGTTACTGTTGCCCACTCACGCAAATCGATAAATAACAGGATGTCAAGTGATCAAGTGTACTGATCATCTAGGCATTGAATACTATGCTGCATGTGCCCACCTTTTCTCCTTTTTTTTTTTTTTTCCTGTAGCAACACTTTCATTAATGCATAAAATCTTAGTACAGAGAAATACACATGGGAGTCCATTTTTCTTCAAAGAAAGCATTAGAAACCTTCATTAGTCCATTCATGTACACATCTATCGCTTGTATCATGTGTCTTCCCGCCATTCACTGATTTGCTCGAACGGCACCTGTCAAGTTTCGATTCCTGAAGTCCAAAGGCATCTGTTCAAACTAAGAAGAACAAAAGCCCCAAACTGTTGTCCAAGTCATGGAAATGAGGTCTATTTTTGTTACTGTTTTTAGCATATCAATTCTGTCACGGGTAGCTTGCCAGGCTGTGCCTTGCAGTCCTGAACACAAACACCTTAAGGAATTCTTTCATGATACCTACTCCTTGAGTAAGGTCACATCTATTCAGGTCCTCTTTTACCTTTAAAGTGACTCAATGGCAGCAAGGAAACATCAAACACTTCAACAATAAACATTTCATTCAAAGATACCTTTTTTCCAAATTGCTTAAGTTTTATGGTGTGTAAAATTTGTAACTATTTTGTCGTTTAAAGAAAGAAAGGGTTTATCTCCAGCTAAAACACCAACAGGCTGCAAGACAAGATTATTAAAGATGAACCAAGATCAACAGCATTATGGTGATCTTTCTCCCAGGTTATTTTATATATTGAATCCCACCAAAAGTCATGCCATCTTCATATGAAAGATGAACCAAGATCAACAGGCAATAAAAAGTATCTGCATTAAAATGAACCAAGATCAGCGAGGCTAAAACAGCAATTTGCAACTTAAAAATATGGCTTTATATAGAAAGAATGTGGCATTTTCTGACTCTTGGAGAACATGGGTGACACTCCCTAATTTAGCATCAGCTACATTTAGCTTCCAGTCTATCCCAGCCCTGCTAGGGAGTTTTTGAATCAGCTCTGGCATTTCTGAAGCCAAAAAAGCATACCAAAATATTGGTATCTCAAAAGCGTCAATGGCATAGATTCAACTCTCGATATCCCAGCCCATGATGTTTTGGTGGGATTCAATGTATAAAATAACCTGGGAGAAAGCAAAAGCGTCCTTTTGTCATATTGAGTTCCCCTGATTTCTGTACCTCCTCGCCATTCTATACTGGGCATTAATAGGTGAAGACAGCCACTTTGGCCTACATGTGCCAGGAAAAGCCAGGAACCCAAGTCCAGGAGGGAGAAAGAAGGAGAAAGAAGGAGAAAGAAGGAGAAGGAGGATCAGAAGGAGGAGAACGAGAAGAAGGAGAAGAAGAGGAAGAAGAAGAAGAAGAAGAAGAAGAAGAAGAAAGAAGGAGAAAGAAGGAGAAGAGAAGGAAGAGGCAGAAGAACAAGAAGAAAGAAGAAGAAGTTTAGAAGAAGAGAAGAAGAGAAGAAGAGAAACAAGAACAAGAACAAGAACAAAACAGAACAAGAAGAAAAAGAAAAAGGAAGAGGAGGAGGAGGAGGGGGAGGAGGAGGAGGGGAGGAAGGAGGCGGAGGAGGAGGAGGAGGAGGAGGAGGGAAGAAGAAGAAGAAGAAGAAGAAGAAGAAGAAGAAGAAGAAGAAGAAGAAGAAGAAAAAAGAGAAATGAAGGAAGAAGAAAAGAAGAAGAGAGAAAACAAGAAGAAGAAGAAAAGAAGAAAAAGAAGAAGAAGAAGAAGAAGACAAGAACAAGAACAAAAAAAAAAAGAGAGGAGAAGAGGAGGTGGAGGAGGAGGAGGGGGAGGGAGGAGGAGGAGGCGGAGGAGGAGGAGGGAGGACGAGGAGGGAGGAAGAAGAAGAAGAAAAGAAGAGGAAAAGGAGAGAAGAAAAGAAGAAGAGGCAGAAACAAAAAAAGAAGAAGAAGAAGTTGAAGAAGAAGAAGAAGAAGAAGAAGAAGAAGAAGAAGAAGAGAAGAACAAGAACAAGAACAAAAAGAACAAGAAGAAAAAAAGAAAAAGGAAGAGGAGGAGGAGGAGGAGGAGGAGGAGGAGGACGAAGGGGGAGAGAGGAGGAGAGAGAGAGGAAGAAGAAGAAGAAGAAGAAGAAGAAAGAAGAAGAAGAAGAAGAAGAAGAAAAGAAGAAGAAGAAGAAGAAGAAGAAGAAGAAGAAGAAGAAGAAGAAGAAGAAGAAGAAGAAGAAGAAGAAGAAGAAGAAGAAGAAGAAGAAGAAGAAGAAGAAGAAGAAGAAGAAGAAGAAGAAAAGAAGGAGAAAACGGGTTTTCTTGTTTAAATTCAAGCAGTGTTCATTAGACTTGTCCTTGGGCTAATACAGCCAACAAGGACATGTGCAGAGTAATGACCTATGAGAGCAGTACGTTTAACTACAGCGAGAGAATAGACTCAGTAGGGAATTCCATATACTAATTCTATTGAGATACCATTGGCCAGAAAACCCTTTGTATCTCTTAACAAGCAGCATGCATCAGACCTTCCTTTCATATCCTTAGAACTAATTTCTGCCAACATCTCCCCTTCTTGAGGCTATAATTTCACCAACCATAACAAACTGAGAAAACTGTTGAAGAAGTTTTCTCAGAAGAAGAAGGAGACGAGGAGAAGAAGAAGAGCAAGGACAAGGACAAGAACAAGAACAACAAAAATAGAAAGAGTGGAGTAGGTAAAAGAAGAGAAATAACAGAACACAGAAGAAAGCATTTGTAGATGAGATGGAGGTAAGAATTTAAAGTGAAATGGGCAGCATTAAAAATGAGAGAATATATTATAAGAAAATTTGACTAGATGAAAATCTATTAGGTTATGCTGCACAATCTATATCAAAGGGAAATGCATAAATTAAAGAAGAAAAAAGTAGAAAGAAATCTAGGGAGGAGGAGAAGAAACAGAAGAAGAATAACATGATGATGATGCTAATGATGATTATCAAGAAAAGAAGGAATTGGAGGCAGTTGAGAAGTAGGAAGTGAAAAAAGGAAGATGTAGAAGAGGAAAAGTTGAATCAGAATGTCCTATTGAGAATAAGGGAAGAGATGAGACTCCAGGAACAATATATTTCCATTATTGTTTTCAATAATCACCAGCCGGAGAGGCAGTAGATCTCATTTAGCAGCAGGTTGACCACTTAAACAAGAACCCTGACTCCCTTATATCACACCTTTTTTAAGGGGAATACAACTTAGAGTTAAGTTCACATAGTTTTCACTACAAAAGCATTTCACATTCTTTGCATAAGATATAAGGATGACAGGAAGGAGACAACTAGGAGCCAAAAACCTGAAGAGATTGCTATCTAGGTGAGGTGAGATAGCTTAGAGTATGCAACAGTTTGTTGACTCAGCCTTCCTGACTAGCCCCAGTTGTTTGTCAGAATTTTAATTTACAATAAAACAAGATAAACATTGTTGCAGGACTCCTAAGGGCCGCTGCATCTTTGCTCTGGACTGCCTCCCGAAAAAATCACTCCGTAGATAAGGGGTAGCTCTAAATGTGGCAGTTTATCTGACCATGTATGCTGTACTAGCTGGTATAAATATTCTCCCATGCTATCACAATCATCATTGGGACTAGCTAGATCTTACCAGCATATTAGCCTGGCCACGTAAGGACACCAAAGTAATTAGACCAGAGAGAAATGCTGTTTGCTTCCAAACAAACAAGCATGGCTCCTGATAAAATATAAAACTACAATGAAGTAGAGGAGACTTGTGAAGGCTTGGAGAAATATTTAACTGGCATTGGTGTTGGTCTTTGGTACAGAGATCCTGCCATCTCAGAAACCCCCTTCTCTACATTTCAAAGGCCTTCCCGGCTCAAAACATTAGCACAGTAAAGGCCCTAGGTGAGATGCAGGGGGGGGTTACCTGAGGGCATTGGACCATCCTGCTTTCCATAACAATGGGAGGAAGGTCTGAGTTGCGGGGGTATAAACTTGCTGTTCCCGCTCTCCCAGGTTTTTTTCTTCCCAGTGGCATCTCGCCTTGTGAGTGTTTATTCCCTTGGCAGTTTCCACGTGGTGGTCGCCATCTTGGCCTACACGTGGCTGGGGTTCTAGCCCTGGAATCCTAAGCATCGGGTTTTTCCTTTTTGCTGATTTGTATGCCTGAACCTGTGATAAGTAAAGTCTTTTAAAACCGCATCGGTTCCTGAGTGTTCATCCATTCCTCGCCTGCTCGGAGGGTAGAAGGGAACTCGCTTCCCGGCACTGTCACGGACTTGGCCGGAGCCTTCTCGACATTTGGCGTCCCTGGTGTGGGCACCCGAACATCGTCTGGTCTAATTATCATCGGACAGAGATCATCTGCCTCCGAACCATGAGTAAAATGATGGATATCTCATGGTATAGATACATTGTATCTTTTATTGGCTCAGAACCATACATAGCCCAGTCTATAAAGTTCCTTTCTGAGAACTACTCTATCTTTTCACAAATCATCTGGGTCCTTGCGATTTTTAAACTGTACCTTTGTGTAAGGACAATGTTTAATAAAGAGAGAGGGAAGAAAGTAATAAATTGAATGCAATCTTAAGGGAAGGAGGTTTACTCAGCGATCAAAGAAATAAGTGAGGATCATAAAGCTCCCAGGTAGACTGGTCTTAAAGCTTGAGGACAGAATTATTAAACAGAGTTTAAAATTTGAAAAGAAATTAGAAGAACAGGAAAGTAAAATTATTAACCAGATTTTAAAATTTGAGGAAAATTTAGAAGAACAGGATTTAAAATTCAAAAGGAAAATTAGAAGAACGATTTAAAATTCGAAAAAATTAGAAGAACAGGATTTAAAATTCAAAGAAAAATTAGAAGAACAGGAAAGTAAAATTACTAAACAGGATTTAAAATTTGGAAGTAAAGTTTGAAGAGCAGAAGAAGGGATATCGATAAAATCAGCACTATCTTGAGAGGAAGAAATTGACAGACGAGAGATAGAATAGATGGACAGAAAGAGGAGGTTTTGG
>JAJIBD010029231.1:0-15607 GCA_021461705.1 Cryptotis parvus
ATGAGAGGAGGCAAGGAAAAAAAATACTGAGAGCTTCAGGGCTTGAACTTTGAGAGAGATGGAGTTATCAGGCAAATTGAAGTGGTCGAAATATTGTGACATGTCATCCAACTTCTGCTTTTGGGAGACAGGAGCCTCCCAATCAGTACTCAGGCCAATTCGGTACTCCTGGTAACTCTGGCCACCAGCGAACTCTGTATGCTCGCCCAAGGTCTCAATGCTAACTGGAATCTGTAGCTGGAGATCGCCAAGGGGCCACCCTGAGACGGCAGAGAGAGGTTGCAGGGCACCCAGCAGAGCTTATGGTCTCAGGAATCAAACTCAACAATGCCAGAGATCGCGTGGCGCCAGGGATTGAACAGCTCAGGTCATGCCAACAACTGTACTAGCTCTCCCAACCCCAATTTCAGTTTTGAAAGCGATTAAGGCATAGCTGCATTACGATCATCAACACAGGAACAGAGGTAAAAAAGGGGTGAGGGAACCAATGAATATTGAAATAATGTGTGTGACATGTTAGCATTGGGGAGTAGAGTGGTAACTCGGTTTTTAAAAAGACAGATGATTTCTGTATAGTTTTGAAGGTTGAATTCTGGGAGGGTTGGAATGTAAAACACTTTGAAAGAATGGAATCAAGAAAGCAGTAGTTCTGGTCTTGGGCAACCAGAACAAATGTAGAACTGACATTACTTAGAGGAGCAGTGAAAGGGGAAGAGGAATTTGAATCTGTTAAGTTTTGAGTTGCCTTTTACAAACATATCCGGTAGAAATTTAGATGCAAGAGTACTGAGCTCAAAAAGGGTGAGGTTGACATCAAAAAGAAATGTATTTGTGCTGGTATAATCATTATTTCCATCATGGTGGCTCCTAATTTAAGAAGGGCTGTGGAAAGGACAGACTTGTAACTATTTAAAATTAGCCTCTTACTTCAATTTTACATGAACAAAACCCCATTTCCTGACACACAGATTTAAAACAGAGTGAATTTCCTGGAACACAAGCATCTATCAAAGAAATATTGCCCTCTCGCTTGGTTCAGAAGTTTCAAAGAGAATTACTCCCCATGTTGGCAAGTTGTACCTGCTGACAGCAATGTTAAGCTGAAGTAATTGAATCTCCAGCATTGCTATTCTCCTTTGTTTTTAGACTACTACTTTTGTATTGTTTGGGGGTCAGCTTAACTGAAGGAACATGTAACTCGTTTTAAGCAACTAAAGTCATTTAATGAGTACTTACATTATTACGCAATACCAAACATGTTGTTACAAGGTATTTTTATATTTCTAATTTAGCAGTACTGTTAGCATACCATTATAAATTAATTTCCTTCTTTTAACCCGTTTTGTGCAGTTCCCAAGGTTTTCAGGTATTGATGATTTTTCCAGAGCACCACCTCTTTCCTCAGAAGTTGCTCCTCTCCCTCTCCACCAGGAAGGAGAATAAAGCTGGTGCAGGCATTCAAAGACGCATTTCACCATCCCAAAGGCATCTTACAAAAATAGCAAGATTGTAAAGGAGGTGCCGGGATTAGTAGGTCCCAAAGTTGCACGCCGCTAAGCACCTCCTGAACTTCTTCAGCTGAGTGTTCACTCAGCACACAGAGCTCTCCAGCCAGCTCTGGGAGGGGAATGGGGGAATTCCCCTAGACGGACAGATGACGAATGAGACACTACAGTTAATGGAATCCACACAATGGACATTATCCAAACCATAAGGCTGGGCTGGTTTGTGGAGTTTTCTTTGCTCCATTGATTTCAGTTTAAAGTAAATCCAAAATGGCAAAAATTAGCATTTCCACTACCATTCTTCAAAGACATAAATAAAATGAACTGCTCACTCCTTCCCCACACTGTGGGCTGAGCACAAAGTTCATTTCTGGAGCACTTTTCCCTCACTCTCTCTCCCCAAGGTCAGCCCTGCTTTGAGCCGTCAGTATCCAATGATGTTTTTATTTTGCTTTGCCACTTCACTACAATTCACCAGCAGATGCCCTGAGCCTCTTGTGTGCTTCATCAAGTACCAGTAATTTGATAATGGATTTTTCCAAATTTCACCTACCTCTGTAAGTGTTCTGTTCAGGTTTCAATTCTCCTGTTTATGTATTGAGCCCAAGCTCTCCTTCCCCCAAAAATAAATTTATGGACAGAGATTGAAGCACATTGATAACATACCGACTTAGGCAAGGCTTAAAAGCAACCCAAACCTTTGCAGTCATTTAAAGAAACACAGCCAGTTTAGGAAAAGCCAGGACTCAAGAAAGAAGATAACAAAGCCAGGAAGATTGAAATGAAGTGAAATCTGAAAACAAAGTATCTCAAACTGACTCACACCAAGACAGAAACAGAAAGGTCTTAACCACCAGGTGGCCATAAGAGAAAAAAAAAAAAAAAAAAAAAAAAAAAAATAATAAAACATTCAAACGGATTGTCGACAAATGCAATTTTTCAGATCTCCAGCTTGGCATAGATCCCAGGAGCCACTGAAAAATGCTTTAAAATAATTTATTGTCTTGGGTCTGACCATAACTCTTAGAAATCTAAGAAGTCAAATACAACAGAAAAAAAAAAAGCTTTTAGAAGTTGGTGGGGTGCTGTACACGCACATGCAAACACACAATAAAGGGATATATATATAGGAACATGGATTTTCACTATGTCTTAATTTGAATATGTTTTCTGCATTTTCTCTCAAACTAAATGTTTTTGCAAGCAAAATAAGATATTATAATTTATTGCTACAGGAATTTTTGGCCATAGCTCTCTGTCTGTCAAGAATGACTTGTATTTTAGAAATGGCAATTCCCATTCATTATGGGCTAGGTTCACAAGAACTGTATGATTCCAGTATAGAGCCTCTTTACCTTTTTGTTTTTTGGCCACACTTATACCAAGGCTTAAGAGATAACTCTTGTGCTCAAGAATCGTGCCTGGATAGAGCTCAGGGGACCATGCATAGTGCCAGGGACTGGAACCCAGGTAAGCTGCAGTGCAGGCACAGCGAGTGCCCTAATGGCTGCTACCCACCGTACTATATTCCAACCCGAACCTCTATTGTTTCCTCTTATGCCTTTAATTTACTTATCTTCAATGTGACACTTCAGAATTTGATGTTTATTTTTTTAACAGAGGGTGAGATCCAGCAATGTGTTCAGGACCCAGGCTCCTCCCGTCACCTTCTCACATCAGGTAGAAAGTCCCAACGCTTAGGTCAGAATGTCTATTGATAGTGTGGGCTGCCACCAGTGCCATAGTACCATGCTGGAGTGGGAGTCACAACAAGGGGGCTAGAAGCGGCTCCAATGCATTTAAGTCCATACTTCTGAAGGTGGTGCTATTTTCTCCCACCTTCAATTCTTTTTTGCGGTGTCTTCGTAGCTTCTGTGTGAGGCTCAGACCCTTTCCTCCTCGATATTCTACTGCCAAATGACACTTCTCAGTCAGGGATGTGGGATGTTTGGGTCCATGTATTAGTACTCTAACAGTCTCAGTAATACTGCCAGAGGGGAATCCCAGGATCCCCCCCGTAACATGTGGGGAATTCATGTGATACTGAGGATAAAACTGGGGTCAGCAGCATGCAAGATATGCGCCTAATCCTAAATTATCTCCATAACCTCAGATCATTTCATAGAATTTTTCCTCACAACTTCAAATGTAACTATGACAGGGATAGTTTTTGTGGATCTAAGCTACTGTTTTTTTTCTTTGTGGGTCACACCTGGCAATGTTCAGGGTTACTTGGCTCTGCACCTGTGGAACTACCCTGGCAGTGATCAGGGGGACCATATGTGGGATGCCAGGGATTGAACTCGGTTGTCGCGCGCAAGGGCAAATAGAAAAATTCAATTCAGAATTGCTGAACAGAACATCCGAATAGAACATTTTATGCTTTCCAGGTACTCTCCATATCTCCCTAGTTAACTCTGTTCATCCCAGAAGGAAATGTTTCTTTTTATTTTCTTTGCTTTTTGGTCGCACCTGGCTACGCCGCCAGGGTTACCCTGGTTCTTTCGCTCAGGGAATTATTTCATGTGGTCGGGGGAACCAGCTAAGGGATGTGCTGAAGATCAAACCTGTCGCAAGGTGTGAGGCAGTGTGCAAATATCCTACTCGTTGCGTTATTGCTCGTGGCCCAGGAAATAGCGAAAAAGCTTCGAAATCTCCCCTTGTCACACAGCATTGGTAAAAAAATGATTCTCCTAATTTAAGCGCCACAAAACAGAATCGTTCTCAATTCAGCAGCTTACTTCTGAATGTTAGCGTAAGAACAGATTTAGCTGAGGTTCCAGACCACACTCCAGGTGACTTAAACGGACCTAGGACTTGCAGAGGAAGTCACCGGTTTCTTCTGTCTCCGATCAGTAAGAGATTTCAAAAAAAAAAGGTGCACGCGCTCCACAGAGTGGCCATGTGGACTCCGAACTTCTGCTCTGCAATTCCTAAACTGAAAACTCAGATGTTTGTGTCCTGTCTCTGTGTTCTCATAAGTCTATTTCTGACCACTCCTTTCTAGGTATAAAAAGGATTGAAAGACCTAATAGGTGTACAGCTCAACAACAAAGGAAGCTGGGAGGTGTATTTCAAGTGAGGCAGAAGGGCATTCAATACTGCCACAGCAGGAGACACCCTGGGAGAACTCTAGTAAAACATGAAGACCTTTCTTTTCTAGGAATGTGTGGGGGACTCTACCACCTCAATGACACATTGCTCAAAGTATTTGCTATATTGATTGTTCAAGTCATAAGTTTTTCACTAATTTTTCTTACCTCTTTACAGGATGGCGCCAATCTCTCAGGCCACAGAAAACTACATTTCCCAGTGAATTCCATTTCCCTGTGTTTTTTTCTGGCCTTTGAGCACCTCCCCAATGAGAGTAGTTCCAAGCAGAGAATAGTAGAGTGGAAGGATGGTTTTGAGTCTGGGTGGAGACAGTTCCTGTGAGCTAAGTCTTTTGCATTACTTTAAGGATTTATGCAATTTCAGACGCACTCACTTTAATGAGGCAGCTTCAAATTCTTGGGCACATCTTTCTAACGTTTTTGAGGATTTCTGGCACTTCCATGTTAGCTCTAGAAATCTCTGTTCTGTAACCAAAATTACGTTTTTCTTGTTATTTGACCTCATTAAATATATGCATATTCCTAATGTTTCTGTGTAAACTAATTTTTTAAAAAAATTTTTGGATTGAGTAAAGTGAGTTTTTATTTCTTTCAGCTAACCTCTATGCCAAAAATAATGGCCGAAAGCAAACCCAACTCTACCAGAAAGGCAGGGTTATGTGGATAACCTCTGGACGAGACCCAATTATCACATGTGCACCTACATTCCGTCTTACCTTTCATTCTCCTCTTTCCCTTGAGGCTGGAATCTATATTAGCCTGTCATTCTTAGCTACACTTCTGTCGTAATGGTCTGTACTCCTTCTGTTCTTTTTGCCTAGGAGATATTCTAATTCTCCCTCTCTTGATTCCTTATTTGTGGGGGCTACCCCACTGCTGCTCAGACTTAAAGTTCCTCTGGGCGGTAAGCACTCAGATCTCATGAGGTGATTTGGAGGAGAAAGGCCAAGATCAAAACCCAGGTAGGCCAAGTATGCAAGGTAAACACCTGACCACCGTACTGGGTTCTCCAGCATCACCCTCTTCTTCAAATCAGACAAATAGAAAACAATTTCACATTTAGCACAAGCATGCAAGAAACACATGATATTCATCAGAAATTTTAGTTAAGTATTATCCTTGAAAGTAGCTTAAAAGTTCTAAGGTCCAAAATTAAGATTTTCATGCCTTTGGACACAGATACATGGTTGTTAAAATCAAGAAAGAGGCTGATAGGTTTAACCTGACAAAACAATATGTGCTGAAAAATTATGCACTGCCAGTTTTTAATGACTCCCAGTTCATGCTCAGGGACTGGCCCCCCTGATGGAACTCAGCGGAACATATGTTGTACTTTGGGATCAAAAAGTGGGTTGACTATTAAATACTAGGCAAGCGCCTCTACCTCTTTGCCAATTCCGGCCATACACAGTGCTCTTTGGTCTACAACAGTTTTAGGTTTCATACCCAGGCTGCTTCACAGACCCAGCTACCTCCAATATTTAATCTCCTGTAAGCTTACTTTCATCTCATTATGTTGCAGCAAATTATTCACTTCAGGGTGCTTAATTTTTTTTGGGGTGGCTACAGAATTCCAAATAACACCTCACCAATGAGTGTTGGTCCATTATGCTCTAGAATCCATTATACAAGTTGAGAAACATGGTGTTTTTCTCACTTTTTTTTCTGTCTTACAGTATTTCCTCTTTCTGGTATTTTCCGCCATTGGCCTATTCCCCACAAGGTAAAAGCACTTTACTATGTAGGCTCGTTCTTTATAATTTCTCACCAGCGATATGCCTGGATAAGCCAGTAAATCTTCTTAAATTAGATCATTTTTTTTGTTATTGACAATTTTCTTTTCATTTTCACTCTTGTTTTCTGTAATTCCCTGCTATTCCTAAACTTGAATTCAATTTAATATTTTTTCTTCATAAATCAACTCTGTGACTTTGCTCCCGCCTTTGTAAGGAAGTTGCCTTTATCTTTAGTTCTATAAAGTTTTAATATCTTCAGTCCCATTTCCAAGATTATTTATTCTATTAGTGTTCCTTTATAGTACCTCATTCTGACTTCATGACTGTATTTTCGCTTTCCTTTTTATATTTTAATATATTCTCAGTACATTAGCTAAATTTTATTTTTAATGCTTTCTGCCTCTAAAATTCTTTCATCTAATTTTTCTTTCCCCTGTACATTTTCTTTGATCTTTGACCTTCCGATAGTTTTCAGGAATTCCATTTTTAATCTTGGTTGCCAGGTGCCCCTAAAAAAGTGAAAGACAGGAGTGTTAGACAGTTGAATGTGGAAGCACTGGCACAGGTCCTGTATGAAAGAAGTTGACTTCATATGTAAATGCTGTGTAAGAGCAGCCTTAACTTTGTTAGGAAATACAACTCTGACTATGCTAAGCTCTTCCTCCTATCATACTCTTATCAGAGAGAAGTCGTTAGATTACCCGCCTTGGGCGGTATAACTCTGGCTGCCTGTGCGATAACTTCATTTCTAGTGAACACAAACCCCCAAATCAGTGGGCTTCCCAAAATTACATCTGTTGTCCACACTGTTCTAATCGTTTCCCACCAGGGCCCGGTACTTAGCGGACTTCTGGGTCTGCATCTCACTTAGTTTGGGCAAACAAACTATCCCAGTTTTGCCTTCTAATCTTAGATTAGACTGAATCTGTACCATGAAAGACCTCCATCCTAGATACCAAAGACATCTGGTAAAATCTACATGTTCTCCCGCCAGAGCTCCAAGCAAGATCCTGTTCAGGTCTCTGGAGTGGTGAAGGGAAGATATTTATATTTTTATGGCTACCAGAGGGAACTCCTCCATTAGCTTCTTTATGGGGTGTAGTTCACAGAGTTGGTTCCATCAGACTACATGATGAGAACAAAGAAGTATCAGCAAGAGGAGTAGCCCAACACAAGTCACCATTTTAGTCCCTTAATCAGGGGATGATGGTTCCTCCCATTATTTTGCTGTTTTTGTTCACTAGAACAGTCTCCAGTCCAGCCTCTCCCACTAAGTAAGAATTGCCAAAATTCCTAGCAAGGAGCCGGAGATGAGAGTCCTCAGAAGCTGCCCAAGGCAGATTCTAAGAGCAGTGAATTAGTTGTGTGGGGAAGAGAAGTCCCTCTCATGGGAGACCTCAATTCTTAACTCACATGAAATTCAAGATTGCCTCTCCTCTCATAACCACAAGAGACTCGAGATTGTTCCCATACTATGCTCAATGTCCTCTCAATAAAGACTCAAATTTCTACTTCTCCGAGAGAAAAATCTCAATGGTCCATAGAAGTCAGGAAGGTGTGTCTGAGGTGGGAGGGAGAAATGAAATATTGGGAGTAAAATGAATCTTGGAGCGGTCTGTCTTTATCTTTCTTACTCTGTCCTAATAGTCACTGTGAGGACTGAACCTGTGAGGGACTTACAGAGATCCATCATGTCACCTTCCCACCCCCTCTGAAACCCAACATGAATTAAGCTTTTCTACCACCTAACCACATACCCTCACTACCGCTGAGCATCCAAGTTTCCCTGAGAACAAGTTTCCACTCAGACTGGAGCATTAACAGACAGGTGAAGCTTGTCTGCCAACATGGTTCAAACTTTTAAACTCCACTCTGGTCCCCTGAAACTCCCATAAGAAATGACCCCCTAGAGACCTAGAGTAAAACCTGAGTAGCTATATCAGATGTGGCCCAAGTCAGTTTCTCTCTTTTCACAATTTTATTTTGTATACACATAACCCTTCTTTCTTTTTCCTCATTTTCTGTCTTAACTTTGCCCTATGACCTCAAAAAAAAAAAAAAAAAAAAAGTTCTAAGCACTATTTTATTTCAAACTAATGTTTCCCAAGAGATGTGGTTGACATTTTCAAAATGAGCAGTTACTAGAATCCTGTTATTTCTATGAACTTCCACCAACTATTTCTCCATGCCTGATAAGCATGGTTTCATGTGTGGTTTCCAGTACCTCAGTCCAGTCGCCAATACATGCAGAATATTTCAAATAAGGAACTGATTAAGCCAAATCTATTTTGCTCTTAAGGCTTTCTAAGTAATATAGATAATCAAGAAAGAAAAAAATTACAAAAAAGAAACTCTAAACAAACAAAATCTCATGCAACTTTAAATTAATAGAACCTGAAAATATTGTGAAAAGTTAGATAATATTTGGGAAAGTGGGGCAGGAACGTGTCTATACCTGGTGGTACCAGGGTTTACCCTGGTCCACATCATCATTTTCTCAGTGGTGCCTAGGTTGACCATATGTGGTGATAGGGATTGAAACCAGGTTGGCTATGTGCAACATAAGTAGCCTACCTGCTGTACTATTTGCCTGGGCCCTCGCTTCATCTGGAAAGGAGACTGGGGCTGACAGTTTGAGGTTTATGCGCCTGAGGCTATGTGATGGTAGCTAGCCCAGGTATGTGGAATTGAAAGTTTGGGTGAATTGTGGATCTTTGGAATATAAGCTCCAGTTCTTTGAATTGTACTCAAAGTACTACGAGTACTTTCCCTTGAACTCTGGTGCAGGAAATTGACAGTGGTGGGGGATTGGATGATTGAACAATGTATGTCTAAAAAACCCAATGCTGAATAATATAGTAAATCACAGTGCTCACTAAAACAATATTTGGAAAAGAAAACAAACAAAAAAGAATATAAGATCTTTGAAACCAGAGCTAGGTTGGTCTATTTCATTGCTGTTGAGCATCCCAAATCAAGAGCAATTGACTGTTCTACAGTGGTCAATGATAAATGCCAATTTCAGTAAAGTATGTGTGCTGACAGAGTACACCATCAACCAGCAGATCCTGGGTAGGCAGCAATAGAAACCAGATTACGGAGGCAAAGCAGTCTTCCTCAGAACCTCCCTTGCCTTAGCTGGAAAACATCAACTCTGATGTTTCAGTATCCTCCATGCAATTTCCAGCAAGGAGCCAATGGCCTGGGGTACATCCTCGTGGTCTAGGAACCTCGAAGCCAATTGGTCTTCACTAGCAAATAGGGAACTGCATGAAACATATGATTCTTGTTTTTACTGTCACCAAATACAAGTTCTGACCACCGCAGAGTATGTATGATTTAAGTCAGGAGAGTCAGTAATTTGTTTCTTTCTTTTTAAGGATTGAGGGCGCTGGTAGGGTGGAGAAGAAAAAGTGAATTTGTAAGTATTTTACCTGGTATGAGATATGCCAGACGGCTGTGGAGGGTCCCCCCATGCTGCAGAGGGCTGGGATAAATTTATCCCTTCCCTAAACTATGATTCTCCTACCATTAGGTCTCAACAGGCCTCTTATCCATTTTGAAGACAAGGTATCTACTCTCAAAGTCCAAAAGGCAATTGCTTCCGGAGTAATTCCCTCCCACCCCCATCACAGGCCTCCAGTCTGACCACTTCACTGACCTCAGCCCCATCAGTCAAAGCTAGCCAATAAGACGGCCGGCAGATACCCAAACTCTGAATTGAATCTCTCAGACTTTATTGACTCTTCCTCCAGCCCTCTCTCCTCTCCCTCCTTCCTTTTTAATCCCCTCTTACTTTAGAAAGCAAGTTTTTCATTAGTGAATAAGCAAGATATTTAGGTGTCTTATAACTCCAAGGGCAGTGATTGTATTAAGTATTAGCCGAGAAAGTCCATTCCCCGCTCAATAAATCTGAAGAGGAATGGATGTACTTAGCTACACCAGGAAACAGATTGCTGCCTAAATAACTAACCCATCTTCATAAGTAGAGTGGACAGCAAGGATATTCAAGAGCATCTACCAAGGTCATGCCAATTAGTTGTGGAGAGAGTTGGCTACAAGGTAATTTGAGATATAAACCATTTTCCCAAACCTTAATCCATACGAACACCTTATGGAGCTGAGACGTTTTGGAAAGATAGTGAACCTCTCTCCCTAGGTACTTGGAAACCTGGAAGCGCTTTCTTGTCATCAAACAATGCTCCCACATGGGAAATACAACAGCTGAGAGGGAGATTACAGACCCAAGATTTTCTTTAATCCTTTTGCTGTCGCTCTTCTTCATTATTTTATTATTTGGCTATTATTTCCTATTTATGTATTTATTTATTCTGGTTTTTGTGTCAAACACGGTAGTGCCTAGGGTTATCACTGACTCTGCACTCAGGAATTACTACTGGCAGCATGGGGATCATATGGGATGCCGGGAAATTGAACTGGGCCAGTCACGTGTAAGGTAAATGCCCTACCCAATGATTTATTGGTCTGGCTCCCATTATTTTTCATTAGACTCAGCTAACGCCAGTAGACAGGCACTGATTTATTTTCCCTAATGCTTAAACAGGAACAAGTGGTGGCAGATAAGAAAATCATTAAACATAGCAAGGTATATTTAGTCCCAAGTTGGGATATGCTACTTGCCAAAATTTTCTGAAATTATTTCTAGCTGCAACTTCTCAGCACACATCCCAAGATAGGTAGGTAGGTAGTGTAGGTAGGTAGGTAGGTAGGTAGGTAGGTAGGTAGGTAGGCAGGTAGGTAGGTGGGTAGGCAGGCAGGCAGGTAGGTAGGTAGGCAGGCAGGTAGTGGTAGGTGGCTGGCTGGTAGGTAGGCAGGCAGGCAGGTGTGTGGTGGTGCAGGTAGGTCAGGCAGGCAGGTGCAGGCAGGCAGGAAGTGCAGGGGGGGGTAGGTAGGCAGGCAGGCAGGCAGGGGCAGGTAGGCAGGCAGGCTAGGCAGGCAGGTGCAGGCAGGCAGGTAGGCAGGGGAGGCGGCCGGTGAGTGGCAGGCAGGCAGGTAGGTGGTAGGCAGGCAGGTAGCAGGCAGGCAGGTAGGTAGGCAGGGCAGGCAGGCAGGCAGGCAGGCAGGTAGGCAGGTGCAGGCAGGCAGGTAGGCAGGCAGGCAGGCAGGTAGGCAGGTGGAGGCAGGCAGGCAGGCAGGTAGGCAGGTAGGCAGGCAGGTAGGCAGATGCAGGCAGGCAGGTAGGCAGGTAGGCAGGCAGGTGCAGGCAGGTAGGTAGGCGTAGGTGGCAGGCAGGTAGTGCAGGTAGGCAGGCAGGTAGGCAGGCAGGCAGGTAGGTAGGTGGTAGGCAGGTGGTGGCAGGCAGGCAGGCAGGTAGGCAGGTAGGCAGGCAGGAGGTGTGGTAGGTAGGCAGGCAGGCAGGCAGGCAGGCAGGTAGGCAGGCAGGCAGGCAGGTGGTAGGCAGGCAGGTAGGCAGGCAGGCAGGTGGCAGGTAGGTAGGTGGTAGGCAGGCATAGGCAGGCGAGGCAGAGCAGGCAGGTAGTAGGTAGGTAGGTAGGTAGGTAGGTAGATACCTATGGAACGTATGAAAAATGCATATACGAGGGTAATGGGTGGTGGGTGATGTATGTGCATGGATTGATGGATGGATGGATGGATGCATGGATTGGATGGATGATGATGGATGGATGGATGGATGATGGATGGATGGATGGATGCAGTAGAGAGAGACTAATTGATAGACCGACCAACCAACTAACTGGTAGATGACAGAGAGATAGACAGACAGACAGACAGACAGAAGTTAGACAGATAGTCAGAAGACAGACAGATAGACAGATAGATAGATAACGTAGTTTCAGGCATCCCGAATCAGACTAAATCTGGAACCTAATAATTCAGATAGTAAGTTTTAGAATTATTAGTGAAGTGTAATACATATAGAGCATCTGAGATTTTCTGGTAAAACCCTATTCTCCTGGTACAAGCAACATCACCTGGCCCCTGCCCAGCAGCTTTACTCAGGTCAAGTGGCGCCAGTTAACTTTCTCAGTAGTCAAGTCCATACCAGATGGTAGGATTTTCAGCCCAATTCTTGGGAGTCCTTGATTTCAGTGAGTAGCACTCAGATGAAGAGAAGTACAGAAAGGGAGAAAGGAATCAGGGAGTAACCCTTTAAGCTAGCGAAAGTATGAAATTTCTGGGTCACTTCCTCCACATTCCTCCAGGCAGTCCCTGCCGCGTCTACAACCCAATCTGTACCAAGGTTTTTTCCTCCAGCTTCGCTGGGAGCTCTTTAGGTTAATTTGATATTGTAAAACTCTGTCACCACTGTTCCCCTTTACCAAGTAATTAACTGTCATAGTCTGTTGCTTCCTGCTCTAGCTAGCAAGGTTGAAACAGGACATTTTGATGAATTTGTTGTTTTGAGCAATACATTCTGATAGATTCTGATATAACACCCCCAGGATATTTGAATGCACACTCTGAGTCTGGTGTGTGCCTTGTGGCAGGTATTCAGTTATAGAGACAAATATATTTCAAGATGAAAATGTTTCGTCTATGTATAACATGTATAAACAGACCTTTGGAAACTCCACAGCATGAATATCCAGGGTACAGGACTTTGGGGGACCATTTTTCTCAATAAATGCCTCAACAATGAAACATGATATGGATGGGAGATTTTCACAAAGAAAAATAATCTCCAAATGCATTTCTATTTCTCCCAAGTCCTAAGAATTTCTCATCTCATCTACAAATTTCCACCTTTAAAAAAGTAACCACTAACTTTCTTTCCATTTCTCAACAGTATACACTACATATAGATGGCCATTAACAATTTCATGGTACTCCAATTTTTCTAAAATTCAGTAATAGGGAAAACATATAACTTAATGGGGCAGGAATTATAATTAAATTGTAAGCAAATAATCAATTTCAATACTGCAAAAGTTTTAGTCTTTATTTTTTTAAGGCATCTAAATGCACCACGTCTGTGAAAGCTAGTTTAACGGGCAATATAATACACATCAAATGCTTACAAACCTAGACTGCATAAAATGAATTTAACATCTCTAGATTATACAAAAGCATAACGTAGCATTAATAATAATAGTCCCCATCTATTTAGCATTTGTGCAAATGTCTGCCCAGCAAGGCTATGAAATAAAGCTGATGGCTCATTGGCTCACTCTGCTTGAGTACCTGCTGTCAGATGTCTTTCAGTAGCATGGTAGCTTTAGCAATTTAATGAGTTGAAATCACACGATAATATGCTGCTTTAAACAGAACACAAATTCTGTTGGCCACCCTAGTAAGTGGTAAAGGCAGTACCACTATTAGACACTTCATTAACTTCAGTGAGTAAGGGACCCTAAAATTGGGAGAGACACAACTCAGTAATTGAAACATAACTCAGGTACAGATAGACTTCAAATACTGAAATGTTGCAGCACCATCATTCAAATGGTATATTCTGAGTCATTAGAATTAACCACTCAGTTCTAAAAAGAAGGGACAGAAGTTTCTAGCTAGAACACATACATATACAAGGTGGAGATAAATAAGTTGTTCCAAGATAATTAAGCATATTATACAGCAAAATTGCCAGCATTTAATTTATTGCTATCGTTAATCCTTCTAAAAGAGCCTAGCTTTTGTTTTATATCTCCTCGTTCTCTTCCTTTCCCCTACCCCATTCTGTCTGTCTCTTCACCCCCTTCCTTTTACATTTTCCTATAAGATCTGAATGACTAATTCTCTCTCCAGTTTTGCTCTGGGAAATACTATTTTAGACCATTTTGAACATTATCTAGAATTAAACATGGTAGGGAATTATTAAGCACCCTGATTTATTTATTTAGATTATACTCAATCTTAAGGAAAATAAGTATCAAATATGTTGAAATGTGAAAAAGATGTAAAAGAGATATTGTTTCTAATGAAATAAGACACTGACACTAGGAAAACAAAAAAGAACAAGCTACAGAATCTTGCAACCCACTCACAAAGGTATCTTACGTTATTGTTAGCAGCCTCCACGCAGAATGATAACATAAAAGACATTTCAATTATAAACAACATGAAAAAACTAAACGCTGTAATCGGATAAAAATTCTGGGGTCGGAGCCGACAGCCCAGCTGGGTAAGGTGTTTGTCTTCTAATGCTGCCGGCCCATGCTGGTCCGGGGGTCTCGAATCCCCGCATCCCATACGGTCCCCGAGCACCGCCAGGAGTAATTCCTGAGTGTAGAGCCGAGAAAAACCCCTGAGCGCATTGCCGGGAGTAAACCACCCCAAAAAAATCTTAAACCTCCATAACAAGATTTTTTTTCCTGGTTGAGGCTCAGGATAATCCCCAGAGCCCTCCATTTAATTTTGCTCGGAGATTTATTTCAAAGATTTCCTCACAAAGCTTCCTTTTAAAAGCCTTACTTTAAAACGTTTACTTTAAAGGATTTACTTTTACTCTAAAATTATATAATGATAGTTCATTATATTTAATCATCAAGTAATTTTTTTTTAGGTAAAAGTCCATCAAACATTTCCCATTCTTAAAAGATCCATCCTCCACCTAATGCCTACTTCCTACCACCAATGTCCCTACTTTCTCCGCCTTCCCCAGCCTGCCTCCATAGCAGGTTCCTTGTCTCTTCTCTCACCCTCTCTCTCCTCCCTCCCTCTCTCCTCACTTCTCTCTTACTTATTTGTAGATTGTAATACATACTTTAGAGGTTATCATGAGTATCTCTTTGCCTATATTCAATGCCTGCCTTGATGGGAATACCATTTTCAATGATTCATCAGCATACTGTTCCCAGTATTAGCATACTGTCTTACCAAGTCTGACTCCCACATGTTTGTGGTATACCAGGTTTTGAGATATTGTACCCATGCATGATGGGTATCAGGTTGTTTCAAAGCTATGGGGAGTCTGACCAGAGAGATGACTGTGGTTGTGTTGTCGCGAGGTTTTCTTGACTTCTGGACCTGGGGAGGACAGGCCAAGGAGCTAAAAGCCTTCCCCCACCCCAAGATACATCAGTCTAGTAGCAGGCAAGACTCACCCCAATACTTGAATAATTGTGTCCAGCTGAGAGCCCCAGAAGTTCTTATGGGGCCACCAGGCCTTTGTGGAGGGCACCGAGGGGGATAAATTTATTTATTTTGGTTTTGGGTCACACTCAGTGATACAAGGCAAACACCCTACCTGCTGGACTATGGCTGTAGCTTCCATGGAATAGGAATTTTTCTACAAATATTTTTTTGTAACTTCTATTTATTTTTTAATTTT
>JAJIBD010029237.1:0-48815 GCA_021461705.1 Cryptotis parvus
TGTTGCAGGACTCCTAAGGGCCGCTGTATCTGCTCTGGATTGCCTCCCACAAATCACTCCGTAGATAAGGGGGTAGTCTAAATGTGGCAGTTTATCCGACCATGTATGCTGTACTGGCTGGTATAAATATTCTCCCATGCTATCACAATCATCGTGGGACTAGCTAGATCTTACCAGCATATTAGCCTGGCCACGTAGGACACCTAAGTAATTAGACCAGAGAGAAATGCTGTTTGCTTCCAAACAAACAAGCATGGCTCCCTGATAAAATATAAAACTACAATGAAGTAGAGGGAGACTTGTGAAGGCTTGGAGAAATATTTAACTGGCATTGGTGTTGATCTTTGGTACAGTGACATGCCATCTCAGAAACCCCCTTCTCTACATTTCAAAAGGCATTCCCGGCTCAAAACATTAGCACAGTAAAGGCCCTAGGTGAGATGCAGGGAGGGGATTACCTAAGGGCATTGGACCCTCCCTGCTTTCCATAACAATGGGAGGAAGGTCTGAGTTGCGGGGGGGGGGGGGTATAAACTAGCCGGTTCCGCTCTCCGGTCTTCTTCCCTGTGGGATCTCGCCTTGTGAGCGTTTATTCCCCCTTGGAAGTTTTACACGTGGTGGTCGCCATATTGACCTACACGTGGCTGGGGTTCTAGCCTGGAATCCTAAGCATCGGGTTTTTCCTTTTGCTGATTTGTATGCCTGAATCTGTGATAAGTAAAGCCTTTTAAAACCCGCCGGATTCCTGAGTGTTCATCCATTCCTCGCCCGGCCGGGTAGAAGGGAACTCGCTTCCCGGCACTGTCGGGGACCCGGCGGAGCGCCCGACATTTGGTGTCCCTGGGTGGGCACCACGAACATCATCTGGTCTAATTATCATCGGACAGAGATCATCTGCCTCCGAACCGTGAGTAAAATGATGGATATCTCATGGTATAGATACATTGTATCTTTTATTGGCTCAGAACCATACATAGCCCAGTCTATAAAGTTCCTTTCTGAGAACTACTCTATCTTTTCACAAATCATCTGGGTCCTTGCGATTTTTTAAACTGTACCTTTGTGTGAGGACAATGTTTAATAGAGAGAGGGAAGAAAGTAATAAATTGAATGCAATCTTAAGGGACGAGGTTTACTCAGCGATTGAAGAAATAAGTGAGGATCATAAAGCTACAGGTAGACTGGTCTTAAAGCTTGAGGACAGAATTATTAAACAGAGTTTAAAATTTGAAAACAAATTAGAAGAACAGGAAAGTAAAATTATTAACCAGATTTTAAAATTTGAGGAAGAATGGTTTAAAGAAAAATTAGAAGAACAGGAAAGTAAAATTACTAAACAGGATTTAAAATTTGAAGTAAAGTTTGAAGAGCAGAAGAAGGATATCGATAAAATCAGCACTATCTTAGAGGAAGAAATTGACAGACGAGAGATAGAATAGATGGACAGAAAAAGGAGGTTTTGGAAGTTACACATAAGATTGAAAGAACAAAAGGAAGAAATATATAGGAAACTTGAAAACTTAAACCAAGAAATGGATGTGTTACGCAGGGAGATTTCTGATTTCATAACTTATCAATCAGGACCTAAGCGCATACCCAATACTGAGGCGTGAACCAACTAAAAGCCGTTCACAAACACGCCCCAAAACTGTAGACTTGAAAAAGGTGTATACATTCCCAGCAAAAAAATCTAAAAAGAATTCTAATGTGGCTGATAACTTAGAGGAGGAACAGGAAAACCCAGAGGAGGCAAATTCCCAAGCTGAAAATCTCCCCAGAGTTAATACCCTCAATGGGGTAGATGTTCCTCTGCCAGATACTACAAGCTCTGATGAGGAAGAACGGGAGGAACAGATTAGCTCGAGTCAAAGAGCAAAGCGCAGCAATCTTTCTCATGACCAATCTAAAGATAAAGTAAAACCGATTCATGAAGACTTAAAAATTGAGGCAATAACCCCGTTTAGGAAGGCTTGCGACAGGTTTGGAATATCAAGTCCTTATACTTTAAAATATTTAGCTGATTGGAGCGAAAATGATCAGTGGGTATTGGGAGACTTTGAAATGGTAGCCCATACTTGTCTAAACAAATCACAGTACATGCAATGGCATATGTGGTATGCAGATGGGGTTAACCGGAATATTGACACTTTAAGAGAAAAGGAATCAGGCCATACTATAACTTTTGCCATGCTAAAAGGTGAAGGTGAATGGAAAAAGAAAGCAAAACAAGCGACATTACCTGAACCTATTTTAAAATATGTTCTGGAGACAGCATTAAAAGCGTGGGAAAGAGTAGGTTCCGACCCAGAATTTCTAGGTAGCTATCACGAAAATTTACCAGGGTCGTGATGAGCCATACTTTGATTTTGTTGGGAGATTATGTGAAACAATCCAAAGACAGGTTCAAGACCCAACCACTCAAGAAATCCTAAAACGAAACTTAGCATATGAGAATGCTAATCAAAAATGTTGAGCATTACTATATAGTATTAAGGAAAAGGATGACCTCATGGGTATCTAAAGGCCTGTAGAAATGTTGGTTTTAACCTCCCATAAAACACAGGATGATATAGAGGCTTATCCCATACAGCAGGAGGATCAGGAGAGGGATGAAATGTCAGACAGCTCTAGGGGAGAAACAATAAACTTCAAAGGATAAACAATAATCGGAGAAACTATTCTAATAATTGCCGCGCCACCCCTCGGAGGGCCCCACCTGGACCATGCCCAAGGTGCAGAAAAGGAAAACATTGGGCCAGAGACTGTCGGTCTTGGAGGCGAAGTCAGCCTCAGGCTTCATCTGGACAGATAACCTGCTTTAGCTGCGGGAAAGAAGGGACACACCCGTAGAGATTGCCCATCTTCTAAAACTATCAATACAGGGCAACATTCTAATAATCCCTTTATAGGAAATGTTACATGGACCCCCTCCCAGGTTCCACAAGCTCCGCAGGCCTCAAATAACATCTATGCCTCCCCTAATGCGGGAAACTGGGTGGGGGGCCAGCCCCAGGCCCAGCTGAATCCAGGGGCACTCTCCTTCATCCCACCTGCCCAGTATCCTCCCGAATCAGAATCCACAGAATTACAGTCAATAAATGCTCTCTGGCCTACCCCATCAGGCAGTGGCCGTCTCGACATTCTTTGCCCTAAGACTGTCACAATATACCCAAGTCAAGACCCCTACATGCTAAAAACAGGGATAAAAGGACCTGCTCCCCAGGTAGTATGGGTTTAATTCAGGGAGCGATTGGCTGAAATTTAAGGGAATTATGGTGCATTTCGGACTTCTGGATCCTAAATCTCATGGAGAGATAATACTGTCAATATCTGTGCCAACTAAATGGACTTTTAAAAAGGGGAACCACTTGCTAAACTATTATTATTTTTTGAGGATCCGTGTAGTCAGTCCGAACACCCCTACAGCTGGTGGCTTAAACAGTACCAACCATTCTGCCAACTTCATTGTTGGTTATGCAGCCACACAGAACCAAGCCCATCAGCCACCTGCTGACTATCTAGTTGGGTACACTGCCAGAATTTCTCAGGCCAAGCGGCCGGTTATACCCATCGAAATTTATAAAAGGAAATTCAAAGGCATGTTGGATACAGGGGCAGACATATCCATAATCTCCACCAAGTATTGGCCCTCTAACTGGGCCCTAAAGAAAGTGTCCCATAGCCTGAGCGGGGTAGGCAATATCTCCTCCTCTCTTCTCCGACAGAGTGCCAGGTGGCTGCCGTGTATTGGCCCTGAAGGGAATGTAGCCATGGTCCAGCCTTATATAGCCCCTATGCCTTTAACTTTATGGGGTCGAGACATGCTGGAGCAGTGGGGGGCAGTAATCCACATACCTCGTCCAATTCCCCGTCGAGCACCAATTCCAGCTCTCCATAATAAGCCTAACACCGGGAATAACCCTTTTTAGTTGGGGCCGCTGTGGTTAAGCGCCCACTACCTATCCGTACTCAGTGGAAGTCTGACAAACCTATATGGACACCACAGTGGCCCCTCAATACCAAAAAGTTAGAGGCGCTAACAAATCTAGTGGAAGAACAGCTGAAATTAGGACATATTGAGGACACGTTTTCAGAATGGAATTCTCCTGTTTTTTGTAATACAGAAAAAATCAGGCAAATGGCGTTTGCTGATTGACTTAAGGAATGTAAATTCTACTATGGTCCCCATGGGAGCCCTACAACCTGGGCTCCCCTCTCCAGCAGCTATTCCTAAGGATTGGCCGCTAATTATCATAGATTTAAAAGACTGCTTTTACAGCATACCTATCCACCCAGATGATCGGAAAAGCTTTGCATTTTCAGTCCCTTCCATTAATCATAAAGGTCCTTTACGTAGGTTTCAGTGGACAGTATTGCCCCAAGGAATGACTAATTCACCTACGATGTGTCAACACTTTGTTGATGAGGTTTTGCGACCCATTCGTGCTAAATTTCCTGGTGCATACATCATCCACTACATGGATGATATCCTGCTAGCTTGTGATAATTCCAGAGATCTCCAGAATTTATATAATGATGTAATGACAGTTTTACCAGAGGCTGGCTTACAAGTAGCTCCGAAAAAATTCAGATGCAGCCTCCATATGAATATTTGGGCTATGCTCTTGACCGCACTACAGTGCGTCCTCAAAAAAATTTCCATTAGTCACAAAGGGCTCAAAACCTTGAATGATTTTCAAAAACTGCTAGGGGATATCAACTGGGTGCGCCCCCTCCTTGGTATTCCTAACTGTGAGCTCAGTAACCTGTTCCACACCCTTGAAGGTGATCCTGCTTTAAATAGCCCAAGGCAGCTAACTCCTAAAGCTCAAGAAGGAATTAGATTTTTTCATGGATCGGCTTCAAAAATCTTACCTCTCCAGATTTAATCCCGGAGAAAAGGTATGGTTCTTGGTCTTCAACACTCCCGAGTCTCCAACTGCTGCTATAGCCCAATTATCTGGACCGTTAGAATGGGTTTACTTACATAACAAGCAGAATCGTACTGCTACACCTTACCTTGAGATGATAGCTAACCTTATAATTAAGGGAAGATCAAGAACCCAAGTATTACTTGGACATGATCCCCATGTAATTGTACTACCTGACCCTAAAAAAGAAATTGAAGCTGTTTTACCACTCAGTGAAATCCTTCAGAGAGCTTTAGCAGATTTTTCAGGAGAAATATCTTATCATTACCCAGCTGGAAAAACCTGGGAATTTCTGAAAAGGACACCTTTTGTAATTTCCACCATTGTCCGCTCCTCTCCCATTCCTGATGCTCCAGTGTATTATATTGATGGCTCCTCATCAGGAAGTGGTGGAATTACAGGTCCTTCGTTGACCACTACTGTACATACAAATTATAAATCTGCCCAACAAGTGGAACTCTCCACCCTGATACATTTACTATCCCGTGTATCTGGCCCATGTAATGTGGTGAGTGATTCTGCATATGTAGTTGGTTTATTTCCTGGAATTGTCACTGCTTCTTTAAATGCCCATAATCCTATAATTCAGGAGCTACTCCATAAACTACAAGATCTCCTCTGAAATAGAACATTCCCTATATACATCTCCCACATCCGTTCTCACAGCCGACTCCCGGGCCAATGGTTCGAGAAAGCGAAGCAGCAGATCTCTTGGCAGCACCAGTATTTAAATCAGCTGAGGAAGAGCACCAGACTCTACATACAAATGCCCGCCGCCTTCATGTACACCATGGCATCCCATGGAGACAAGCTAGACAAATTGTCCGCAACTGTCCTGTCTGTGCTCCTTTACATTGTACATCTCATGTAGCAGGAGCAAATCCTCGAGGTTTACAGACAAACCAATTGTGGCAGATGGATATAACTCATACTAACTTATTTCCCAACAAACCTTTCCTTCATGTGGTCATCGATACATATTCCCGGTTCATATGGGCTGTTCCTATGGCGTCTGAAAGAGCTAAATCTGTTTGTTCATTCTTACTCCAGTGCTTCTCCGTCATGGGTATTCCCCATACCATAAAAACAGATAATGGTCCTGCTTACACCAGCAAAACCTTCAAATCCTTTTGCGAGGAATGGCAAATCAAACATATTACAGGAATTCCATATAATCCACAAGGACAAGGAATAGTTGAGCGTGCCCACAGAACGCTTAAAACTCAGCTATTAAGGCAACGAAAAACAAGTATGCCTCCAATGGATTCTTTATCTTTAACATTATTCACCTTAAACTTCTTAAATATACCTCAAGGAGATCCCTAAACCGCGGCTGAGCGTCACTTTCAAGAAGATATGCAAACTCAAAAAACAGTCAATTCACCTATCTGGGTGAAAATTGATGATAAATGGATTGCAGGTCACCTCCTTATTCGGGGAAGAGGCTATGCTTTCATTTCTACAGACGATAACCCTGCCAAGAAACTCTGGGTTCCTCTGCGACTTGTTAAGACTAGAATTCTCCAAGAATCAGAAAACAACTAATTCTTTCAATATAAAGTCTTAAATTTTAAATTGCAAGTTGCTGTTTAAACTTCCTGGATTGGTTCATTTTAATAATGATCTTGTTTTGCAGTCTGTGATCATGGTTCATGTCTAATATCTTGCCTTACAGCCTAAATATTTTCTTTCTTACAAAAAAAGGGTGGAAAAATGGGTGGACTCTGATCACAGTGCTCATTACAAAAATGTTTGCTAAATCAATGAAAAATTGTTTTTCTAATGATTCTGTTCACAGGATGAGATATTCGAATCCAGTAAACCTGCGCTACAGTGCTCAATACTCTGAGACTCCTTAAACAGTGCTCGCTAAAAATTTAATAATTTGCAAAACTAATTTTTCCCAATGCTCTATTCACAGGAAAAGACACTTTCTCACCATCATTTGCCGGCTTTATATTTATGAAGCGCTTGACTCGTTACCATTTATCACCCTAAATGGGTCACATATACAGCTGTAAGATATTGATCGATCAAATGTATGTGTGCGTGTGTGTGCATGTGGTGGCCACCATTATGTTTGTGATTAATGTTGTGTCTATGTTATGTCTCAACTACTACCTTCTCAATTTCTGACCACTACAAACCTCTATTACATTCATCAACTCCACTACTAATCCACTAGATTTATCAATTTTAAAATCATCAATTCTCATACTTATTCCCTGCTCCACCCATGTTGGAGTTTCTTTATATGTTCTCTCCATCCCAGACTTGGATCCCTACAAAGCCTTAAAATCTCTACTTGTGATTAACCTCGAAAAGTGTTTTTGTCTCGCCTAAGCTACAGGTACAGTTACCGGTGCCAATGGTCCCTTGCTGAAGAAGCCCTGCAAGGCGCCCACACCGATGTTCCAGACACCTGCTCCAGCGCTCAAGACTCCTGTTTCAGAGTTCAAGATATCACACCGATGTTCCGGACACCTGTTCCAGCACTCAAGACTCCTGTTCCAGAATTCGAGATACTTGTTCCAGTATTCCTGAGACCCAATCCAGTGTTCCTGACAATTCAACGAGTTCCTGATCGCTGCTCTCCAAAGACTCATACTCATATGATCACCGCTATTGCTGTTCCAGAAGTAGCCCCCACAGACTTTGTTCCAGACACCCGACTTTACATAAAATATAGCAAATTGACTCTCACAAATTATGGACAGTGCAAACTATAGTCCATTATAATCAGACAGCTAGAAACACTTTGTCTTGAACTTTGCTTTGGGTCCAAAAACAAGTTAGGATCCTAAAGTAACATGTATTATCATTTTGTAATTGGAATTGTTTTTTCTTATCTTAATTTTCTGTACATTACTAAATATTTCTTACCTTTTCAATTTTTATTAGTAAACTAATCAGGGGGAGTTGTTGCAGGACTCCTAAGGGCCGCTGTATCTGCTCTGGATTGCCTCCCCCAAATCACTCCGTAGATAAGGGGGTAGTCTAAATGTGGCAGTTTATCCGACCATGTATGCTGTACTAGCTGGTATAAATATTCTCCCATGCTATCACAATCATCGTGGGACTAGCTAGATCTTACCAGCATATTAGCCTGGCCACGTAGGACACCTAAGTAATTAGACCAGAGAGAAATGCTGTTTGCTTCCAAACAAACAAGCATGGCTCCCTGATAAAATATAAAACTACAATGAAGTAGAGGAGACTTGTGAAGGCTTGGAGAAATATTTAACTGGCATTGGTGTTGATCTTTGGTACAGTGACATGCCATCTCAGAAACCCCCTTCTCTACATTTCAAAGGCATTCCCGGCTCAAAACATTAGCACAGTAAAGGCCCTAGGTGAGATGCAGGGAGGGGATTACCTAAGGGCATTGGACCCTCCCTGCTTTCCATAACAATGGGAGGAAGGTCTGAGTTGCGGGGGGTATAAACTAGCCGGTTCCCGCTCTCCCGGTCTTCTTCCCTGTGGGATCTCGCCTTGTGAGCGTTTATTCCCCTTGGAAGTTTTACACGTGGTGGTCGCCATCTTGGCCTACACGTGGCTGGGGTTCTAGCCTGGAATCCTAAGGATCGGGTTTTTCCTTTTGCTGATTTGTATGCCTGAATCTGTGATAAGTAAAGCCTTTTAAAACCGCATCGGATTCCTGAGTGTTCATCCATTCCTCGCCGGCTTCGGAGGTAGAAGGGAACTTCGCTTCCCGGCACTGTCGGGGACCCGGCGGAGCGCCCCAACACTGGGCGGTGCTTGGGGGACCATATGGGATACCGGGGATTGAACCCGGGTCAGCTGCATGCAACGCAAAGCCCTACCCACTGGACTATCGCTCCGGCCCCTATTGTTACTGTTTTTGGCATATTGAATACACCATGTGTAGTTTGACAGGCTCTGCCAGGTTCTGGGTTCATCCCAGGGGACCCAGTCTTTTCCTATGTCAGACCATCCACCATCCAGGGCCCACAGGGCAGAGCCATGGGGGTGTAGACAAGCCTGTCTCCTGTCTGCCACCTGCTGATGCAGCCTGACTCCACAGCCACACCTGCAATGCTCTCCCTCGGAGGGACACGTGGCCATGTTGCAGCTTTTCATGTTAGTCTTGCACGCTTTAGAAAATCCATTCCCATGTCCGTGTTTCCTTTGGGATGTGTTTCCACACTAGGCATGTCCTTGCCATGTCTGGAGCCTTCTCTGGTTCTTCCTGGGAACCGGACCTGATCATCAGGACCTGGGTCAAGGTGAGGCTGGCCTGGCTCTTTGCGGTAGAGCCCAGGATTTCTGCTGTTTTTAGAGGAGTGTTATGGGGAGACGGGCCACATGCACGCAGGGGGGTGCAGCAGGCGCTGTGGATCCTGAGATGCGGAGGCAGTGGGAGTCCTGTTCACCCAGCTAAGGAGTCAGCGAGGCCTTTCCTGATCCCAAAGGGAGCCTTTTCTGCCTGGTTCCTCAGTGGGGGCTTCAGTGACCTGATGCAGCAGCAGAAGCTTCTGCTGTTTGAGTCTCTGGCACCCTTTTGGAATCCAACAGATGTGAGGTGTCGTCGGGAGAGCTCTGGGGGCCAGACAGGGTGGAGGGAGCAGGGTTTGCACATGGTGCTCTGGGGTCTGCGGCCGGGCTCAGCCTGTTCCCCCAGTCCTTTGGGCTGTGACTCGGAGGTGCTGATCATTTTGACCTGGGCAGGAGGTTGGCAACTTCCCTGTGGGTTCTGAGAGGCCCGAGAATTGATTGCATGGAAATGTCACCCCACTCCATGCTGCTGTCTTCTCCAGGCCACAGACCCTTAATGCAGCAACTTTTCTTCTTTTTCTTTGCTGTTTTGAGTCACACCTGGCAATATTCAGGATTACTCCTGGCTCTACACTCAGGAATTACTCCTGGCGATGCTCATGGTGTTAGGGTCTGGAGTCGCAAGTTTTTAGGAATCACAAAGAAACCAGCCAGTAATGCAAAAGGCAAGAGGAGTTTATTAAGCCAGCTAGCTGAGGTCAAGCTTTTAGGCACGCAGGCCAAGGCAAGACCCGAGTAATGGGAAGCTTTAGATTATATAGGCATTACTTGTGTTATAATTTCCACGTACTTAAGTTCAAGAAATTAAAGAAAAACATAACTTAGGAGAAACACAACTTAAGTTGCACAGACAAGTTATGTCTCTGGGATGTTTTATTTTTTATTTTTAAAAATATTTTTATTATACCACCATGAGATATACAATTACAAAAATGTTCATGTTTGGGTTTCGGTCATATAGTGTTCCAGCAACGATCCCTCCACCAATGTTCCCGATTCCCTCCACCCTCCCAGAGACTGCCTCTATGGCAGGTTCTTTATATCTTTCTCTCTCTTTCACTTTCTTTTTTTTTTAATTGAAAGATGCTCATGTAGAATTTTGGTTCTACAGTGTTCCAACCACGCACCCTCCACCCAAACCCATCTCGCAAAACCAATGTCCCAAACTTCCTCCCACCTCCCGCACCTCAACCACTTGGCGGGTTCGTATGTCATTTCTTTCCTCTTTATGTCTCCTTCTCAACAAACTTTTCCTGCTCTTTTGTGGAATGCAGTACATTAAAAGACATAACTGTTTCACTATTTTAGTGGACCGCGAGGCGGCAAGCGGCCGCTCGACCTGGGCTCGAACTGGTTTTGCTCTGTTCATCTGGTCGTGAGGCAGTTTCCCAGCGTCCGGACAGCAAAAATGGTGGCTAGTGTGATGGGAGAGTCTCATCCGGCTGCTTCCGGAACCCCCAGAGGTGCGGGCCCACTCCCAAAACCCATCTGCCCTCCTCGGGGCCCATATGATCAGCTAGGCCTGGCGCGAGGCAGGTTCCAGCCTCCCAAGCCACTTGTGAGGCTCTGGATGCTGGCCTGTGGGCAGCTCCTGGATCGACAAAATGGAGGGGGGAAAGGGCGACCATGCCTCCATCTGGCGACTTCCCAGTGATTCCCGCCTCTTGGAGCCGCCTACCTGGGCTCGAACTGGTTTTGCTCTGTTCATCTGGTCATGAGGCAGTTTCCCAGCGTCCGGACAGCGAAAATGGTGGGTAGTGTGATGGGCGAGTCCCATCTGGCTTCTTCCGGGACCCCCAGAGGCGATGGGCACACTCCTCCCAAAACCCATCTGCCCTCCTCGAGGCTCCATGTTCAGCTAGGCCCGGCGCGAGCCGGTTCCAGCCTCCCCAGCCGCTTGTGAGGCTCTGGATGCTGGCCTGTGGGCAGCTCCTGGATCGACAAAATGGAGGGGGGGAAAGGGCGACCACGCCTCCATCTGACGACTTCCCAGTGATTCCCTCCTCTTGGAGCCACCTACCTGGGCTCGAACTGGTTTTGCTCTGTTCAGTTGGTCGTGAGGGAGATTCCCAGCGTCCGGACAGCGAAAATGGTGGGTAGTGTGATGGGGCGGAGTCTCATCTGGCTGCTTCCGGAACCCCCCCAGAGGCGACGGGCCCACTCCCAAAACCCATCTGCCCTCCTCAGGGCTCTATGGTCAGCTAGGTCTGGCGCGAGCCGATTTCTAACCTCCCCAGCCGCTTGTGAGGCTCTGGATGCTGGCCGCGGGTAGCTACTGGGCGGGGCCACCAGGCTCGACAAAATGGAGAGGGGAAAGGGTGACCACACCTCCATCTGACGACTTCCCAGTGATTCCCGTCTCTTGGAGCCGCCTACCTGGGCTCGAACTAGTTTTGATCTGTTCGTCTGGTCATGAGGCAGTTTCCCAGCGTCGGACAGCGAAAATGGTGGCTAGTGTGATGGGCGAGTCTCATTGGCTGCTTCAGGGACCCCCAGAGGTGACGGTCCCACTCCCAAAACCCATCTGCCCTCCTCGGTGCTCCATGGTCAGCTAGGCTTGGCGCGAGCCAAGTTCCAGCCTTTCCAGCCGCTTGTGAGGCTCTAGATGCTGGCACGCGGGCAGCTCCTGGGCAGGGCCCCCAAACTCGTGAAAATGGAGGGGGGGGGAAAAGGCGACCACGCCTCCATCTGACGACTTCCCAGTGATTCCCGCCTCTTGGAGCCGCCTACCTGGGCTCGAACTGGTTTTGCTCTGTTCATCTGGTCGTGAGGTAGTTTCCCAGTGTCCAGACAGCGAAAATGGTGGGTAGTGTGATGGGCGAGTCTCATCCGGCTGCTTCCGGGACCCCCCTAGAGGCGATGGGGCCCCTCCCGAAACCCATCTGTCCTCCTCGGGGCTCCATGGTCTGCTAGGCCCGGCGCGAGCCAAGTTCCAGCCTCCCCAGCCGCTTGTGAGGCTCTGGATGCTTGCCCTCGGGCAGCTGTCTCTGGGATGTTTTAAATGTTAGTATCCCCTGCCTGCACCCGAGCAGTTTTTATAGATACCGCTGATAGGCTGCTGTTTTTTTTTTTCCCAGATGTCCTTTCCAAGGCCAAAAAGGGGTGATGTTGAGCCTTCAGTAACTTTTCACAGCAATATGGAAGCCCTTTGGCTTATTGAACCTGCATGCCCTTTTTTTTCCCCTAACATTCCCCCTTTTATGTTTTTAAACTGAGGAATCCTCCTCAGGGCCTGTTCTCTGCATTTGTTTATACTGTTGTCGTAGTATAAAGAGCTGGACAGTGTTAATGCGTTCTTTGACAAATTCAAGTAGCTTGTTTAAAATGAGGGCACCAAAAGCGAGGATCAGTAGTAGGATAAATAAGGGGCCAATTAGAGTGGACAGAAGCGTAGCTAACCATGGGGACTGATTGAACCAAGATTCAAACCAACCTTCTTTTGCCTCTTTGTTTTGTTTGCACTTTGCTATTCCTTCCCCTAACCTTGGCCATGGAGTCGCCAGTGTGGTCAGCATGAAAACAACATTTTTTTTCAAGGCAGCACATAGCCCCCTTGCTGTAGCAGTAGGAGGTCCAGCTCCCGTCTATTTTGGAGCACTACTTTAGACAGGGAGGTTAGGGACTTTTTGAGATGGCTGATGGCAGATTTTATGCGTTCTAAGTCCTGATCAATGGCATCCCTGAGGGAAACAAACCCACTGTGTTGAGTTGCTAGGGAGGTTATGCTGGGGCCACTCCCAGCCCGAACAAGGCAGCAAGGGTCAAGGTAGATAATGCTTTTTGTTTATGAAGTCTGGGGAGCATTTGGAAGGTGGGAAGCGCATTGCCGGTGTAATATTTGACTCTAGGAAAGATAGGAAAGATAGTAACAATGACACAGGAATTCTTCCGTATGGTTGAGTGTTGTCTGAGACAAGCAGGGAGTAAGTCCTGACTGAGAGCAAGCCCACCATCCTGAAGGAGGGGGAGTAGCCACCGTACTGAGCTGACGCGAGAGTTTTGTTACACAAGGCCTGCTGTTTCTGAGGGACCGTTCCAATGCACAGTTTCTTACCCTGGACAAGCTTTAGAGTGAGTCCCTGCACTTTGTTTTCCAAGTGCAACTGGGGGGGGGGTTTCTTCTTGTGAGCCACTGTAGGGTGCCTTGAGCCCGACCGCTTCGTAAAAAGGGTGGACGGGCTGTAACACACAGCCAACAGGAGACAGTTAGGCTAGGACTAGACAGGTTCAATAGGGAGTAACTTGCTTTGATAACTGACATTAAAGGGAAAGGGTCCTGCCGAGGGGCTCCGGAAGCCAAGATGTGTCCCTGGCTCGGTGGGAATTCCTGTGACTGACTGGGTGATGTCAGAGGAGTTTGTCTGGGCGCTAGGGTGGCGAGGCGCCGGGGGTCCTGCTTGTCCCATTACCCAATTGGGTCCCTACTGGGGGCTGCTGGAGGGTGGATTTTTAAAATAAGGGAGAAGAGTATGCCGAGATCTTTTCTTGTGACATATAACCTGAGTCCCCAGGTATGTCCCGTTAGCCAGCTAGTAGCCTTTTTTTCTTTCTGTGTGAATTTTATTTTAACTGGCAGGCATTTTCTTTTAACCTGTCACACATGCTCCAGGAGGTTTTTTGCCACCGTTTAGAAATTGTTATTAAGTCACCTTTAGTGGGGCCTCCCAATTTATGTGGCCAGTGCTAACACAGTCCCAAGATTTACAGAAATAGTCAGAGGGCCCTCCACATTTTCCTCTCTTTCTGGTGGCTGGACATACATAAAAATGGTGTTGTTGCAGTCCCTACCTTGGGTATTACACCATTACACCCATAGGCGGAGCACCCGTGCTTTCCAGTTCCATTTACTTCCTATTAGATCACAAAGGTTAAATTGGATATCGGGAACCAAGAACCGGTAAGGGTGAGTCCCAGAGAGGCTAACAGTTGGCCGTTTTCTCCCACGGCTAAGTTCCCAGGTTAGATTTAGGGGCTGATGCCCAGTGTCCAGTTCTTGTACTAGCCTGCTGAGGATGGTTATCACGAGTCCAAGGAAGGTTGCTTCCGGCGGAAAAATCGGAGCTTGAATGGGTTTGTGGGATGGCAGCATGCTGTCCAGTTGCAGGTCTCTGCTTTCGCTTCCCTCAGGGTAGCCTTTCTTGTGTGGGAGTGGTGGATTCAAGGTCCGATTCCGTCAACCTTAAGGGCAGTTGGGGTAGTGAGCAACACAGTGTAAGGGCCTTTTCATCGAGGTTCCAAAGTTTTTTATGATGCCGTTTTACCCACACCAGGTCCCCTGGGACTATGCCATGTTTCGGGTCATAGGCTTCAGAATTTTTTATATTGGGGCTCGAATAAGAGGCCAGATTTCCTGCTGGACTTGTTGTAAAGCCCGCAGGCTTGCTAGATAATTTGGGGCCAGAATGTCACTTTTTTTTCTGCAGAGTTCGCCTGATTATGGGGGGTGGAGCCCCATACGTAATTTTAAAAGGAGTTAATCCCTGCACATAGGAGAGTTACGAACCCGGGAAAATGGCATACGGCAGGAGCTTCACCCAGTCCACGCCAGTCTCCATGACTAATTTAGAAAGGGTCTCCTTCAAGGTTCGATTCATTCTTTTTACCTCCCCAGAGCTCTGTGGGTTGTACTCACAATGCAGTTTCCAATCAATACCCACTGCCTGGGCTAAGTCCAGTAGGACTTTGCTGGCGAAGCCGGGCCATTGTCTGATCCTAGCACTTCGGGGACACCATACCGGGAATAATCTCTTTTAATAAAACTTTGGCCACAGTTTGACTAGTTTTCTGCTTTGTGGGTAAGCCTCCACCCACCCAGAGAAAGTATCTACCAAAACCAACAAGTATTTAAATTCATACTTTCCTGGTTTTATTTCAGTGAAGTCTATTTTCCAACTCCGTCCCGGAGCCCTTCCCCACCTGAGTACCTGCATGCTGTAGCCCTCCTTTCCCTGATGTCATAGCCTGGCACCGTTGTAGTGGTCTATAATTAGCTGGGCTATTCAAACCACTATTCTGTCTTGGTCCACTACTGCTGCCCAAACCACTATTCCGTCTTGGTCCTACTGCTGCCCCTGCCCGGACGCACCCCCATTATCTACAAAGCTACTTCCATCAGTAAACCATACCAAATCAGAGTTGGGGAGCTTACTGTCCTTCATGTCCGTTCGAGCTGTGTAACCTTGGAGAGGATTTCCTGGCAGTCATGTACAGGAGCTTTTAGATCTGGGGTGGGCAGGAGCGTTGCAGGATTAAGCACAGTGGGTTCTGCAAAGGTGAGTTTGGGAGAATCAATCAACAGTCCCTGATAATGAGTCAATCTGGAGTTAGTCATTCACCCTCCGGGGGGGCTACAGCACTCCCTCAATGGCATGAGGGGTGATCAATGTTAGATTTTGCCCAAAAGTTAATTTGTCTGCGTCCCTTGACCAAGAGGGCAACTGCTTCTATAATTCGGAGGCATGGGGGGCCATCCAGCAGCTACAGGGTCCAGTCTCTTTGACAGATAAGCTACCGGTCGCTTCCAGGGCCCAAGTTTCTGAGATAATACTCCTTTTGCTATTCCTTTCTTTTTTGTCCACGAACAGAGTGAACGGTTTTGTGGGGTCTGGTAAGGACAGTGCGGGGCTTTAAGGAGGGTTTCCTTGAGCCTCTCAAATGCCCATTGACATTCTGCAGTCCATTTCCACGTGACCCTTTTTTTTTGGTAGCTTCATACAGGGCCGGGCTATCTTAGCATAGCCAATTATCCATAGCCGGCAATATTCAGCTGTTCCTAAAAAATTTTCTGACTTCTTCCGGGGAGCTGGGAGTTGGAATGCGAAGAATGGTCTCTTTCATTGCCTCTGTCAGCCACCGAGTTCCCTCACTTATTTTATACCCTAAATACGTTACAGTCTTTTTACAAATGTTGGCTTTCTTGGCACTGATTCTGTATCCTAAGCTTCCCAGTTCTTTAACAAGGTCACCGGTCGCTCTCCAGCACTCTGGCCTTGTGGGGGTGGCCAAGAATAAATCATCCACGTACTGCAACAGGGAAATCTTTGGATGGTTCTGCAGAAACAGAAACGGTTGGAGGTCCCTGCTTAGTGCCTCATTAAACAGAGTGGGGAATTCTTAAATCCCTGAGGGGAGGCGGCGTCCATGTTAACTGTTTCCCTCCCATTCCAGGGTTCCCCTGGCACTCAAAGGCAAATAGAGGTTGGCTGCTGGGTGCCAGGGGCTATGCAGAAGAAGGCAACCTTTAGATCTAGGGTTATGTACCAGCGGTGGGTAGGGGCAATAAGCTAAGCAGAGTGTAAGGGTTTGGCACAGTGGGATGGATATCAGCTACCCTATCTTTGACCTTTCGGAGGTCCTGGACGGGGCGGTAATCTTTTTCCCCTTTCTTCTTCACTGGGAGGAGGGGTGGTGCTCCAGGCCGACCGGCATGGTTGCAGGATTTCTGCCTCTAAGAGTCTTGTGAGGTGGGGGTGCTATTCCTTCCCGTGCTTGACTGGTCATGGGGTATTGCTTAACCCTAACTGGTTGGGCCCCTGCCACCAGCTCGACTACCACAGGGGCCTGATGTATGGCAAACCCAATTCCTGATACCTCAGCCCAGGCCTGGGGGCACCTTAACCCAATGTTCAACCTCTGGTCCCCATTTTCCCATATCCTCTTGATTGAATAATCGGTATTCATCTTGCAACGATAGGGTCCAGAACATGCAAAGGGGTAGCCTTTACCATCTGTTACCTTAATTTTTCCAGTATCAAAATGTATATGAGCCCTAACTTTTTGTTAGTAGGTCACGTCCCAGCAAAGGAACGGGACTATCTGGAACCACCAGAAATGAGTGTGAGACCGGTGCCTCCCGAGGTCTACAGTTCTCTTGGTGGTCCACGGATAAACTTTAGTCCCTGTAGCTCCTTGAACTAGGCTCATCTTTCCTGATAGTGGTTCTGTACGCTTATTTAGGACTGAATATTGGGCTCCAGTGTCAAGCATCATACCTATAGGCCTCCCTCCACATAGATGGTTATCCAAGACTCGGGAAGGGATCAAGCCCTGACTCCCCTAGTCTTTCTCCTCTGCCCCAGAAAGGAGGAGTCTAGCCTTTTCTGTTACTGCTGTCCTTTCCTTGGGATTACTCCTAGACTTTCCTTTTTACCTGGGGTACTCCTTTCTCCAATGCCCGTACTCTCGGCAATATGCACACTGCTTTCTATCCAGCTTCTGACATACTTTTTGTTCCTTCCTTTTCTTTTATATTCTTTACTCCTGCCAGAAAAATCCTAGCCATCTCTCTTTGCTGCTTTTACTTTCTTTAGTCCTATATTTTCTATTTTCCTTCCTGATCCGGTCCTCCTCTCCTCGGGAGTTTCCCAGTATGGAAGACTTTATTTGCCACCTTTATTATATTCCTAATGGTTATCTCTTCCAATCCTTTCCGCTTATACAACTTTTTTTTTATATCTGGAGTCGCCTGGTTTATGAAGGACATTATTACAGCAGACTGGTTCTGGCCGGATAAGGGGTCAAGTGGGGGTATAATGTCTATAAGCATCATAAAGGCGTTCTAAGAACACAGCCGGGCTTTCGTTTTTCCCTTGCACAATTGCCTTTACCTGTGCCAGACTGGTGGGGCGGCGAGCCGCTGCTCGGAGACCAGCCATTAGAGTCTGGCGATAGACACGGAGGCGCTCCTACCTGCATTGGTCCGTAGTCCCAGTTTGGCCTGGCCAGGGGAAAAGCATCGGCTATTAGATGCTTGGTAGCGTGGTGGGTCTGCCATTCTCTTCCAGAACATTCTTCCGAGCTTCGTTGAGAATCCGCTCCCTCTCTTCAGTGGTGAACAGGGTGTCAAGTAGCTGCCGCAGTCATCCCAGGTGGGGAATGTGTATGCATGATTGACTCAACAAGAGCTGTTAACCTTTTGGGGTCTTCAGAAAAGGGAGGGTTCTGTGTTTTCCAATTGTACAAATCACTGGATGTAAAGGGCCAATATTGATAAACATTTTCCTTTCCCGGGCCTGCCTGCCCAGTAGCCGAACAGGAAAGAGGGGGATTGAGGGGTCCCCTGAAGAGGAAAGCTCCTCATGACTCTCTCCCTGAGCCTCTCTTTGTCTACGAGGCCTGAGGGTGCACCCCGATCTCCCGGCAGGGGCTGAGGGCGAGGAAGATGAATCTGCTGGTCGGCCTGGATTATAAGGGGGTGGCTGCTCTCTAGCCCCAGCCAGACGGGCTAGATTAGAGTCCAATTTCTGTAGAAGCCACTGATAAACTTCGCTTTCAGGGAGGATGGGGGCCTTTGGGGTATGGCGGTCTATATTTTCTGCTGCCGGGGCATTTCTAGGTGGTGGATCCTTTGAATCCCTTTGAGCCGGTGGTCTTCTCCTCCTCCTCCTCAGTTACCACCATCACCATGGGAACCTGTGGGGAAAGGGTTGTCGGGGCCCAAGGGGTGGACCCACAGTCACAAGCAAGGGGTTTAAGCCACTGTGGGGGTTGTCAATTAGGTCCTCCCAGATGAGAATAGTAAGGCAATTGATCAGGTGCCCCGCCGACCCTGACCTTGTAATGACTGACTTGACCTGCAGGATGAGGTCCCGTGAAAAGGACCCTTGAGGAGGCCAACCGAACCCCCAAAGGAGGGCCATTTTACAGAACAGAATGTATTGATTTTACCCTTTTTAATGGTTAGGCCAAGTTTGAGGGCTCTTTGCTGCAATTCAGAAAAGTGATTAAGAAGGAGAGATTTTGGAGTCACTTGTGCCTGTCCCATGTTCCTGGAAGTTAAAATTATTATTGGGGGAAAATAAAAAGTTATCAAAGCAATAATAGCCCACAGACACAAATACAGAGAAAATACAGCCACACACTTTCACTAGGACTGGTCCTTCCTTTCACTTCTTTAACATTCACACACACACACACACTCACACACACCTTTTTTTTCTTACTTGCTATAAGCCCAAACGGTGTCCACTTAGACTGCCGGGGATGATGTTCTCCAGGGACGTCTCTCCGTAGTTCTTAACAATGGAGTCCCAGAGTTGGTTTCAAAAGCCAAATTGCCTAGGCACCAGATGAGGACCTTTGTCCTCCCAGATGAGGACCTTCATCCTCCCAGATGAGGACCTAGTTCTCTCAATGAGAGCCTAGTCCTCCCAGAGGAGAGCGGCCAACCTCTCCTACCGCGGTCCCCAGAACCTAGTTCCGTCTCATGGGTCCAACCGCCCAGATTCTGCCCTAAGCAGATTCTCAAGAGGCCTTGTTAACTCCTATGCCGGTGGTTGTTTGTGAGTCCCACAGATAGCAATCCTGGACGAGCCCCCAAATTGTTAGGGTCCAGAGTCACAAGTTCTTAGGAATCACAAAGAAACCAGCCAGTAATGCAAAAGGCAAGAGGAGTTTATTAAGCCAGCTAGCTGGGGTCAAGCTCTTAGGCACGCAGGCCAAGGCAAGACCCCCCAGTAAGGGAAGCTTTAGATAATATAGGGCATTACTTTCGTTATAATCCCCATGTACTTAAGTTCAAGAAATTAAAAGAAAAACATAACTCAAGGAGAAACACAACTCAAGTTGCACAGACAAGTTATGTCTCTGGGCTGTTTTAAATGTTAGTACGCCCTGTCTGCACCCGAGCAGTTTCCATAGATACTGCTGATAGGCTGCTGTGTTTTTTTTTTTTGCCCTGATATCCTTTCCAAGGCCAAAAGGGGGTGATGTTGAGCCCTCGTAACTTTTCACAGCAATATGGAAGCCCTTTGGCTTGTTGAACCTGCATGCCATTTTTCTTCCCTAACAATGGAACCATAGGGATGCTGGGGGTCTCACCGTGTCGGCCGAGTGCAAGACAATTGCCTTGCCCTTTGTTCTATCATTCTGACCCTGCAGTGGTGGGACCCCTGTGAGGCTCCGTTAACATTCTGGGTGGGGACCCAGCACAGATGGGCATGTGTGGGGCCCATGTCAGTCCTCAGGACAGAAATACGGGAAAGGGAACTGTATGCCATCAGCTACATATACAGAAATCAACCGGGACCAGACAGGCAGGTTCTTGTCTGGTTTTCTGGAGATTCTAGGGTTGGGGGAGAGAGAGAAAGTGAGACAGAGAGAGAGAGATAGACAGACGGACAGAGATATTTAGAGAGAGAGACAGACAGAGACAGACAGGGACAGAGACTGGGACAGAGACAGTGAGACCGACACAGAGAGAGAGATAGAGACAGAGAGACACAGAGAGGCAGAGACAGAGAGACAGAGAGAATTAAGCCAATGATCACTTTTCTTTTCATACTTCCTGTAACACTCAGTCCACAGACACACCCAATCCACACAGTAAAGTCTTTCGTCTCCTCTTTAGCCAACTGAGAGGAAAGCTCTGGCCTCCCTGAGACAGACCAGCTCTGCCCTGGGCCCTGGAGGATGGGCTGAGGACTTCCTGTGTGGGAGCTGCTGGAGCTCGGACAGGGACAGCTCACGCAGACCATGGCCCCACCTGAGATGAGAGGTCAGAGGCCAGGAGGAGTCTGAGGCTTGGAGGCTTAGGGGTGGCATGGGAGAGAGCTGAGGAGTTCGGAGGGATCTTAGCTGCAGGGGGTTCCCCGAGGAGGCAGAGAAGGGGCAAGACCCCTGTCCTGGCCTCTGAGCACCCTACACCAGTACTGGGGACCCCCATCCTCCAAACCCCTTCAGCCCAGCAGCAGGGGTGGACTCTCCGGATAGGGTGTGTGTGAAGAGGGGACAGTGGAGAACGAGACTCAATGGACAGAGCCCAGCAGAGAGGGAGCTGTGGGGCGACCCCGAGACCCCACCCCTCCTCACAGACTGATCCCACCTGTGGCTTAGGCCCCTCTCCCCGGCTGTCCCCTCCGCACACACGGCACATCACAGGCACAGGAACTCACAGGGACACAGTTTCATTATGAATTCTCTGTCTGCACTTGTGCAGGGCCCCATTGCCCCCCAGAAAGGGGCTTCTTGGTGGGCTGGCTCAGGTGATGCCATTGGCAGTGCCAGGTCCTGTGTGTAGGAGACATAGCACAATTTTTCTCTCCTTTATTAGAGTGTTCCAGTTAAGCTTCCGCCCCTGGGAAGAATCGACTCTTTCCCTCCAGAAGAGAGAGATTACACAAGAGCATTGATGTCAGGTGGCGATCACACAGTAGCTCATTGATGGCAGGTGACGAGCCCCAGGCCGCTGTGAGGGCTGTGTCCCGGTCCTGATGCTTCCCGCCCAGGGGCATGGCCCGTGGTAGGAGAAGCTTACAAGGGTGAGAGCATTTGGGGAGAAACCGGTCTGTGTCCTGCCCCGCGCCTAGTGTAGCCCTAGCTGGCAGCTCCCAGGCTCTCAGCGGGCTGCCTTGTCCTATCTGACCTCCCTGCACAGAAGCTCATTCCAGGCTCTCCCTCAGAGGGTGACGCTCCCTAGCGGTCACCTCCCGGCTGCATCTGGGCCTGGTCTGGCTGTGATGTGCCTCAAACAGCAGCGTGGCGCGAGGAGCAGCAGGGCGCAGCCGGCCACGACCATCCTGATGAGATTCTGGACCGTGTAGTCTGGGCGCAGAGGGCAAGAGCCGAGGGATCAGGGCTGACAAAGGCTCCCCGGATCACGACAGCCCCCCAGGACACGCCTCCCTTTGATGGATGTGACCCTGTGCACCAGACGCTTCTCTGGGCCTGTCCCCTCCTCTCCCAGAGTCTGACTTATTCTCCTTTATATTTTTTGGGGGTCATACCCTGAGATCTCAGGGGTTACTTGTGGTTCTGTATCAGGAATTACTCCTGGCAGTGCTGGGGGGCACCATATGGGATGCCAGGGAATGAACCCAGGTCAGTTGTGTGCAAGGCAAACGCCCTAACCACTGTACTATATCTCTGACCCCTAGTCAGACCTATTCTTTTTAAAAAATTTTTTTTATTATACCACCGTGAGACATACAATTACAAAGGTGTTCACAATTGGTTCTTTGTAATACAGTATTCCAGCACCCATCCCTCCACCAGTGCCCCATTTCCACCACCAATGTACCTCACTCCCTCCCACCCACCCCTAGGCTGTCTCAACAGCAGGTAGCCCTGTTTTTCTCTCTTTCTCTCTCTGTCTCTCTCTGTGTCTCTGTATCTCTCTCCCTTTTGTTTTACACATTGTGGCTAGCCCTGCAGATATTTAGAGTTTATCACTTAAGTCTCTTTGTGTATATTCAATGGTGAGTTTTAATCTGCCATTACCATTTCCCACATTTAGTAAAACACTGGTATCTATTTATATCCTATTAATGAATGCAGTCATTCTATATTTGTCCTTTTCCTTCTGACTAATTTCACTCGGCATGATAGTCTCCATGTCCATCCATTTTCAGGTAAATTTCATAATTTCATCTTTTCTGACAGCTGCATAGTATTCCATACTGTAGATGAACCACAGTTTCTTTAGCCAGTCCTCTGTTCTCGGGCATTTAGGTTATTTCCAGATTCTAGCTATAGTGAATAGCGCAGAGATGAATAAAGAAGTACAGATAGTGACTCTGCTATGTGTTTTTCGGTCTCTCGGGTATATTCCCAGGAGTGCTATTGCTGGATCAAATGGAAGCTCAATGTCTAGTTTTCAGAGGAATGCCCATATTGTTTTCCAAAAGGGCTGGACCAGTCGGCACTCTCACCAAGAGTGGATGAGAGTCCCTTTTTTCCCCACATCCACTCCAGCACCGGTTGTTCTTGCTGTTTTGGATGTGTGCCGGTCTATGTGGTGTGAGATGGTACCTCATTGTTGTTTTGATTTGCATCTGCCTGATGATTAAAGATGAAGAGCACTTTTTTCATATGACTTTTGGCCATTCGAATTTCTTCTTTTCCGGAAGCTTCTGTTCATTTCTTCTCCCCATTTTTTTGATGGGGTTGGCTGTTTTTTCTTGTGAAGGGCTACCAGTAACTGATATATCCTGGATATTAACCCCTTGTCAGATGGGTATTGGGTAAATATCCTTCCCCACTCTGTGGATTGTCTTTGTATCTTGGTCACCGTTTCTTTTGAGGTGCAGAAGCTTTTCAATTTTATATAATCCCATTTGTTTATCTTTGCTTCCATTTGCTTGGTCAGTGGTGTGTTGTCTTTAAAGATAATTTTAGTTTCAATGTGGTAGAGCGTTTCTCCTATGTTTTCTTTGATGTATTATTTCTAGGAGCCTCTTGGTAGAAAGTTTCGGGTTTTCCAGGTATAATATCATGTCATCTGCAAATAGTGACAACTTGGCTTCTTCCGTTCCTATCCGGATGCCCTTAATGTCTTTTTTCTTCCCTGATTGATATGGCAAGTACTTCCAATACTATATTGAATAGAAGTGGTGAGAGTGGGCAGCCTTATCTTGTCCCCTGATCTTAAGGGGAAGGCTTTCAGTTTTTCCCCCATTGAGAATGATGCTCGCTGTGGGCTTGTAGTAGATGGCCTGGATTATCTTGAGGAAGGTTCCTTCAATCCCCATTTTACGGAGAGCTTTGATCATGAACGGGTGTTGAATCTTGTCAAATGCCTTCTCTGCATCTATTGATATGATCATATGGTTTTTATTTTTTTTTTTTGTTGATATGATGTATTATGTTGATTGACTTGCGGATGTTGAACCATCCTTGCATTCCTGGGATGAATCCCACTTGGTCATGGTGTATAATCTTTTTTGATGGCTCTTTGGATTCTATTTGATAGTATTTTGTTGAAGATCTTACATCTGTATTCATCAGGGAGATTGGTCTGTAGTTTTCCTTTTTTGTGACATCTCTGTCTGCTTTGGGTATCAGGGTGATATGTGCCTCATAAAAGCTATTTGGGAGTGTTTCTGTTTCTTCAATTTGCCGGAAGAGCTTGAAAAAGAATTGGGAGTAGGTCCTCTTTAAAGGTTTTTGTAGAATTCACTGGTGAATCCATCTGGACCTGGGCTTTTGTGTTTGGGAGACTTTTTGATTACCGATTCTATCTCCTCGTGGAGATAGGTTTGTTGAGGTATTCCAAATCTTTTGTTGCAGATTTGGGAGGCTATAGGAATTCAGGAATTTGTCCATTTCTACTAGGTTCTCTTGTTTCGTGGCATACAGGCTCTCATCGTAATCTCTGATGATCTTTTGAATTTCTGTGGTTTCTGTTGGGATGTCCCCGTTTTCATTTCTGATTCTATTTATTTGGGTTCTCTCTTTTCCTTTTCTTACAAGTCTTGCAAGTGGTTTGTCAATCTTGTTTATTTTTTCAAAGAACCAGCTTTTTGGTTTCGTTGATCTTGTGGATTTTTTTTGACATTCCATCTCATTGATTTCTGCTCTAAGTTTTATTATTTCTTTCTTTCTGCTTGGGTTGGGCTCCTTTTGTTGATCACTCTCTAAGATCTTAAGTTGTGAGGTCAGACTGTATGTGATGGCCTTTTCTTCTTTTCTGATGAATGCTTGAAGAACTATGAATTTGCCTCTTAACACTGATTTTGCTGTTTCCCACAAGTTCTGGTAATTCGTGTCTTCAGTCTCATTTGTTTCCAGGAATCTTTGGATTTCCTCTTTGATTTCTTTTATGACTTGCTGGTTGTTCAGCAGTGAGCTGTTTAGTTTCCAGGTACTTGGTATTGGTCTCCGGTTTTGTGTACAATTAACTTCTATTTTCAGTGCGTCATGGTCTGAAAAAAATAGTTGGCACAATTTCTATCTTCTTGATTTTATGGAGGTATGATTTATGGCTCAGCATGTGATCTATTTTGGAGTATGTTAAATGTGCACTGGAGAAGAAAGTGTATTCAGCTTTTTTGGGGATGAAATGCCCTGTATATGTCTACCAGCCCTCTTTCTTCCATCTCTTCTTTTTAGGGCCAGTATTTCCTTGGTAAGTTTCAATCTTGTTGACCTATCCAGGGTTGATAGAGCAGTGTTGAAGTCTCCAACTACAATTGTGTTGCTGTCAATGTCTTCTTTGAAGTCTATTAGTAGTTATTTTAGTTATTTTGCTGGCCCCTCGTTGGGTGCATATATGTTTAATAGCGTGATTTCTTCCTGATATATGCATCCCTTGACTATTAAGAAGTGACTTTCATTGTCCCTTCTGACCTTCTTTAGTCTGAAGTCTATGTTGTCGGATACCAATATGGCTACCCCAGCCCTTTTGGATGGGTTGTTTGAGTGAAGGATTGTTTTCCAGCCTTTTATTTTGAGCCTGTCTTTGCTCGATTGTTCAGGTGTGTTTCTTGAAGGCAGCAGAATGTCGGATTCAATTTTTTGATCCATTTTGCCACTCTGTGTCTTTTAACTGGTGCATTTAGACCATTGACATCGAGAGAGATTCTTGTCATGGGATTTTGTGCCATCTTTCTGTATAGATTGATTGCTCTTTTGGGTTATTTCTATTCTTATAGTAGATCTTATAGTCCTTCTTTTAAGGTTGGTTTTGATTTTACAAAGGTCCTAAGCTGTTCTTTATCCAAGAAGTTGTATATCTGTCCTTCAAATCTGAGTGAGAATTTAGCTGGATAAAGAATTCTTGCTGAGGCATTCATTTCATTAAGTTTTTTTACTATATCCCACCACTGCCTTCGGGCTTGGAGGGTGTCTTCTGAGAAGTCTGCTGAAAGTCGAATGGTTGCTCCTTTGTGTACAATTTCCTTCTTTGATCTTGCTGTCTGAAGAATTATGTCTCTCTCTATGGCATCCATTACTTTGATTAGGATGTGTCTTGGGGTCTTTCTATTGGGGTCTCTTCTTGCTGGTACGCGTCGGGCTTCTTGGATCTGGACGCCTTCATCCTTTAACTTTCGGGAACTTTTCAGCCAGGATGTTTTTAACTGTTTTAATTTCCTTGGGGTTACTTTCCTGTCCCTCTGGGACTCCGATGATTCTTATGTTGTTCTGCCTGGCTTCATCCCATTGTTCTCTGTTCCGTTGCTGATCCATTTTCTGGTCTTTTTCCATCTTATGCAGTTCTCTGAGTGCTTTCTGCAGCTCATCTTCAGTCTCACTTATTCTCTCTTCCGCTGCTGTCATCCTACTGTTGAGAGCCCCGATTGTGTTTTTCATTTCATCTACTGAGTTTTTAAGCAATGATAATTCTATTTGCATGGTTCTCATTTCTGCTCTCATTTCCTCCTGTAATTTATTGACTGCCCTTTCAACTGCTTCGTTTATGTTCTCCTGTATTTTATTGGACATCTGCTCCATTTTTTTGTTGAGCTCCTTAAGCATCCTACCAATTTATTCTCTAAATTCATTGTCAGAAAGATCATGCACATCTGCATTCTTTTTTGAGTATTCAGTGTTGATTCCTTTATCTGTTCTTCGAACTGGGGATCTGCATTGTTTCCCCATGGTATTGTAGTGTTCGGGGATAGATTCCTCTAGTGTACTGTTTCTTTTTTCTTGAGGGTATTACTTTCCCTTGGTGTTGAATTTCCTAGTATTTGTATTAATAAGCGGCCGCCTGCCCGGCCAGCCACACACCCCAGGGAGAATACCTGAGGCAGAGACAGGCCGGTGTGAGAGTTCAAAATGTTCGTTGACTTCCCGTTTCTGCTCGGACTTCTGGGGGCTGTAGTTCCACCTTTTACCGAGGTGTGGGGCTCTACCATGACCCCAGGTGCCCGCCCAGCCAGCTGCATACCCCAGGGAGAATACCTGAGGTGGAGACAGGCCCAGTCTGACCTATTCTACTGGCCCTGGACAGAATGGACAGGCAGTCAAAAGGGCATAAAGGCAACATACAGAAGCCCTTGTGTTCACACCAGCACTTCACGGTGATTTAGAAAGTCAGGTTTATGGGGCCTGAGTGGGGAGGGCATTTGCCTTGAACGTGGCCTACCGGGTTCGATCACGGCATCCCATATGGTCTCCTGAGCACCGCCAGGAGTAATTCTTGAGTGCACAGCCAAGAGGAAACCCTGAGCATCACTGGGGGTGACCCCCCAAAAAAAACATTGGCTCTGAAGTAACATGGTGTCGTGAGGAAAATGAGAATTCTTTGGTCTTCATGCATCAGCTTCACAGAGATGGCTGAAGGAGGCCTTGCAACTGTTTTCTAGAGCAAAGTGTGACTCTGATCTGATCCCTGCAAGGAGTTTTGGGCTCATTCTGGACAATAAACCCCCATAGCATAAATTAGCTCTTTTTTTTTTTGCTTTTTGCTTTTTTGGTTCACACCTGGCAATACTCAGGGTTTACTTCTGGCTCTGCACTCAGGAATAACTCCTGGTGGTGCTCGGGGGACATATGCCGGAGATAGAAACCTGGTTGGCTGCAGTAAGGCAAACACCCTACTCACTGTACTATTGCTCTGGCCCCTGAATCACCATTTTGGTGGGTGTGGAAACAACAGCGCTGTTGAGCATGCGCAGAAGCAAAGAGCAGCCACGGTTGGCTCATCCTGTGGGCAGGAGCTCCTGAGCTCCCGCGATCTCTGCTTGGTCGTTACTGAGTCTCAGGGACCCTTAGGGACATGGGGCTAAGGGTCACAGTAGGGACCCGTAGGGCAGGAACCAAAGACAGGGGTCACTTCAGTGTGCAGTAGATGTGCTGGGGTCTGGGACCTGGAGGTGAGGACACCTTTTCCTTGGTTTGATGTTGGCCTGGGCCATGCCAAGTGGTGCTCAGGGGCTATTTCTCTCAGTCTAGGAGGTGCCCCTAGCGGTGCTCAAGGCTCGGTGCTGGCCATGGATGGAAGCTGGGTCAGCCTTAGGTAAGGCAGAGCATTAACTCTCCAGCCCAAGACTCTGGTTCTAATGGCAATGTGGGGGGGAAAAGGGGTGCAAAGGGGGCATCTCTCTCTCCCTGTGGTCAGTCTAATCAGTGCTCCTGAATGGGCCTACACCCCACTGGGCCCCTGTGTCCCACCTCATCTCTGAGACAAGATTCAGTGACTCACCAGCAGTGGCCATGGACCCTCGGACCAGGGGGTGCTGTCTCTAGAGTGTCCTGGAAGGGAATGGTGTAGGGGAGCTAGCTGAGCCTGAGACCCCTCCTGTGTCAGCCTGGGGCCCACCATGCCTCTGGGGCTCCTAGATAGGGTCAGGGGGTAAGGGGGTGAGGGGATCCCCCAGCCCTTCTAACTCCCCTTCCCCTTCCCTCCCCAGTTGGAGGACACGGCCCTGAGAAAACAGATCAGAGGGGGTAGAGTTGGGGCTCACCTGACACCCGGAGCTGCAGCGGGGCACTGGGGTGTGACAGCAGAGGGGGTGTCGTGGTATGAGCTGTAGCACCTGTAGGTGCCTCTGTGGGCTGAGGTCATGGGGTGGAAGGAGAATCTGCCAGGGCAAACCGATCGCTAGTATCTGCTGAGACATGCAGCACAGGCTCGCCCATCCCCTCCTTGACCAGAAGGAAAGTGTTCCCATAAACTCCTGAGCAGCACTGCAGGGTCACGTTCTGTCCTGGGTACACCGTGGGGCCCGGCTGAACTGAGAGTGTAGGTGTATAGTTGTATTCTCCTAGGAGAGGAAGGGCGAGGGGAAATCTGTTTTTATTTTATTTTTTCTTTTTCACGCTACACCTGGCTATGCTTACGGCTTACTCTTGACTCTGCACTCAGGAATTACTCCTGGTGATGCTCAGGGGACTATATGGCATGCTGGTAATTGAACCAAGTTGGCTGCGTTCAAGGCAATGTCCTACCCACAGTACTGCTGCTCCAGCCTGGGACCCAGGTTCTGAGCCGAGTCGCCAGTCCTCAGCAAGCCCCCTTTCAGAATTTGGTTTCATTTCATTTCCATTTCCTTTCAAAATGCAGCACCTTGTATTTTTTGTTGTATTTTCCTAATGAAAAAGAGTAAGTTCATTAAAAAGGAAAACTGAAAAACAGGAATGCCTGTGTGCACATCTCCATCCCTCAATGCTGATCACCATCCTGTCTTTGGGTCTGGGTCTCTGTCCTCCCTCCCCCGGGGACACACACCCTCATCCAACACCACCTCCTCCCTGCAGGGCCCGTGCAGAGTTGGGTCGCTGATGGCACTCATGACCCCTACCAGCCACCAGGATGTCCAGGGGGTCGCTAGGCTCCGACCACACTGGGGAGACTCCATGTTCCCCATAGCAGCAGTACCGGTCCCCATGGGAGCTGCTCACTGAACCCAGCAGGTAGTCAGCCTGAGAGAACCCAGGCTGAGGCTGCTGGCCAGGGGGGGGGGACTCCTGGGCCCCCTCCTTGTACAGAGCAAACCGGTCATAGCCGGTTTCAGGGAGACACTGGAGGTCAGGGTCTGTCCTCGGGTCACGATAGGGCCCTGTGGGCTCAGGAGGGAGGGTTTTTCAGACGCATCTACTGAGAGAGAGAGAGGGGGCAGAGGGCTGGGCCTTCCCACCCTGTTCTGTCCTGTCTCCAGGGGACACTGTCCCACACTGGACCAGGGCCCCCAATGCTCCCTCTCCACACCTGCACAAATGGGCTCCCTTTGGGAAAAGACCCCAGAGCTGCAAAGCCTGGATGGGACCAGGGGTCCTCACCTGAGACCGGGAGCTGCAGGGAGTAGCTAGGATGAGACCACACGTGGGGTTTATTCCTGTAATAGCCGTAACACCTGAATATCCAGTTGTGCCTGGCTGTCACGAGGGCCCACAAGAGAAGAGGGGCCTGATGCTGCCCACTGGGGGTGTGGCTGTGAGCTGAGGGCCCGAAGGGTCTCGGATTCTCCCTCCTGAGTCAGAATCAACCCATAGAATCCCAATTGTGAGCCACACCTGAGGGTCACAGTCTCTCCGAGGTCACCACAGGGCCTGGTTGGACGGAGAGGAACGGTTTGCTGGAGGTTCCTAGGAGGCAGAAAGGGGTTACAGGGTCACAACACACAGTCCAGGGATACCCCTGACCTCAGCCCCATCCCTGAGGCTCCACCTGAGCCTCCAAGTGAGTCTCACCTGTGACCACCAGCTCCAGGGGCTTGCTAAGACCTGACCAGCCAGCAGGGCTGTAATAGTAACAGTGATAAGTCCCGGCATCGTGTTCTTCCATGGACAAGGCAGAGAACTTGGTCTTGTTCCCAGGCTCTGGTAGGGACTGTCTGGCCCAGGACGATGGGCTTCCCTCTTTATCCAGCTGGAATTCTTCTGCTCCCAGGGACCCCTGACACCACAGGGTCACAGGGTGCCCCAGGGGATCACAGAGCCTGGCTCAGACCAGAGGGTGGGTCTGGGGAGGGGCCCTGGAAGGAAGCAGAGGTTGGTCACAGACATTCCACCCGATTCCTAGCCCCAGCCAGGACCCCACACACAGCGTCCTCTCCCAGAGCCACTATCCCTGTTCCAGTGTGAGGCTCTGTCCGGCACACACTCACCTGTCTGCTCAGCGGTCCCGGTGCCCACACTCAGCCCTGGAACAGAGACCTTGTGAGAGTCTGTCCTGAGGGAACCTCGTTTCAGTGCACCCTCCACCCTGAGTCCCAGGACCCCTGACCCCAGGCCCTTCGACTCGGGTCCCCGTGTGGGCTCACCCAGACAGAACAGGGCCTTGAGGAGGCTCATGGCGTCTCCTCATGTTTCAGACTTGCTGTGGTGGGACTCAGTGCCCCAAAGGACCGACACAGATTGTGTTCACACACAGCTTGTGCTGTGTGTCATGGGATGTCACGTCAGAGCCCTCAGGTAGGGGAATGGCCAAGCTCCACCCCAGGCGCTGTTTCAGGGGAGCAACCGAGAGGCCCAGCACTCCTGAGTGGCCCCTTCCTGGGGGAAGCCCTGGGTCTGCCCTTCCCCCTCACCCGCTATCCTCCCTTCCTCACCCTCAGCTCTTCCTGGGCCCCTCACCTAGAATCGGGTCCCAGGGGTCTGCAGGGGCCCGGAAGAGGATGTGCTGTGAGCAGTGACACGGGAAACCGGTGTGAGCCCAGGGGGAGGCACTGGAAACCAGGTGACCCCTCTCTGCTGGACTGAGGGTCTCCTAGCCCAGACCCCACTTCTCCTTTCTTCCATGGGCCCACCTGCAGCTCTGAGCCCTCCTACCCTCAGCACTTGCTCCCTGAGGTTCTTCCTGGGTCCTGCTCCGTGTGGGGACTGTAAGGTACTAACACGTCCCTCCTACGCCAGGGACCCCAGCATGACCCTTCGTGAAGTTGTTTCATCCTTGGTGTCCTGGTGTCTTGGGCCCCCAATGTGGGGTCAGTGTGCCCACCTGGGTGGTCACAGAGGGAGGAGTCAGTGGGGGCAGGGGAGGCAAGGGTCTGACTCACTGGGGATGTGCTTGCCCATCTCTGGCCTCTATCATTTACTGTAGGCCTCAAGCTTGCCCGCGAATTGTAGGAGGCCAAACTTCTGACTCAGTTGAGTCACAGACATGGCCAGGTCGCACTGTGGAACCCCTCGCTGGTAGGTCTGGTGTCATAGGACACCTGCCCTGAATGATTTCTGACCCTGACACAGACACTGGCAGGCCTTGGGGTCTCGTCAGTCTCCACAGAGGCTCCCCTGCCCATCAGATGCTGCCGCGGGACTAGAGCAGCTGCCCTGAGACCCCCCCCAGTGGGACAGCCTGGGTCCCTTCCCAGACCTGCTGTGGGAGCAGATGCTTCAGGCAGAACCTGCAGACATTCAGTGGTGACATAAGGACCGGTCCTGCCTGTGGGGGCCCCCACTTGGAATCAGAGACTGAGTAGGAGAGGGAAGTTGTTTAACTTCTGCACTAGGAGAGTATCTTAGAGGCAGAATGTGGGTCGGGATCTAGTACAGCCTGTCTTTTTATTCCTCCCTCTTGGGTACCACCAGGCGGTGCTCAGGGCTGGCTCCTGACTCAGTGTTCACTGGTGAGGATCAGGGGACCCTACGTGTATCACTGTATCACTGTCTTCGCGTTCATCTTCGATTTGCTCGAGCGGGCACCAGTAACATCTCCATATGACCTGTCTCATGCAAGTAGAGCCCAAGGGCACCTGCTTGCTCCAGGAACATAAAGAGCCCTCAAACCATTCCATCAGGTCATGGGAATGAAGTCTATAATTGTTACTGGTGTGCTGGGCTTCAAATCCAGATTGGCTGCATGAAGGACCAGCGCGGGCCCCTGCAGCTCCCTCCTCACAGACACCGTCTTGCTCCTAAACCTCTCTGCGTCCTCAGCTCCTTCTGCTCGGGGCCCCTACTTGGCACCTGTGACCCCACTTGAGTGGACACTTCCCCTATCCTGCTCCAGTCCCTCGCTGTCCAAATGCTGCAGGTGGGTTGGAGTGTACAGGGTAGGCTTCTGTCCTGCTTTCCCACCTGGACACACTGCATGTCCTTGGTGCCCACTTCCTTGGGGTCTGCCCCCCATTATTGCCGCGTTGCCCACCCGATTGCCCCTCTGGAACCGCAGCTACTGGTCTGGTCTCCTGGACTCTTCTGGGTGCCTGATCTGGAATCTTCCACTGCAGAGCAGCTTCTCAGCACACATTAACTTCATGAACCTACCCCTGAACCAGCTCACTCATCTCCCACAGTCGGACCCTAGAGTCCGGCATGTCCCTCCTGGTCCCTGAGATGATGCCCATTTTGGGATCATGTAGGCTCTGGGGAAGCCGTACCGCTGTGGGCCACTCTAATCTCATGGTGCCCCAGCCCGCAGCCCCAGGAAGCACAACACCCTCACCCTGTAGCTTTGCTCCAAAGCACCTTTATTTCTAGCTTGTCTGCAATGAGCTTAGAATAAATTAGGACCCATCTCAGGGGGCAGACACAGGGAAGTCCTATCCCAAGGAGTGTGGGAGAGTCCACAGGGACAGACAACACTGTCGGACCCAGCGGCTCCAGACACTTCAGGGTTATTGGGCCCACACAGCCCCTCTCCTGGGGCTCACAGGTGGGAGTGTGGTTCTCGCCTGCCCGCAGCGTCACTGTCGCTCCATCATCTCCCGTGGTAGCTGTGAAGGACAGTCGCTGTGACTCGCGATTTCTCCTGACTGCAGAAGGCATCCTCTCACGTGCTGCCACTCGGGTCACTCGTGTCCTCCTCAGACGTCATTCGTGTCATTGGTCTCTGTGTCGTTTGTCTCTTGCTGCTGTGCTAACGTGCCCTTCCTATGCTGCACCCATCCATCACCTTATGGCCCGTGTCATGTGGAATTTTGCCACTTGTCGGTCGCCTCAGGTTGTCTCAGCTCTTGGAGGGTGTGTGTCCTTTGTAGTACATTGTTGGAAACTTTTCAGGAAGTTCAAGTTCTTACATATTTTGGGAGTTTGGACCAGAGTGAAAGTACAAGTGGAGGGCATTTGCCTTCAAATGGCCCGGGTTCCTGCACAGCCAGACACGGTTCCGACCTCTTTGAGTGGTCTTGGTACCCTTCAGAGCCCCAGTGGAGTGTGTGCTTGGGTTTACTTATTCTTGTTTGAGTCCTGGCGCTGTGCTCAGGGACCACTCATGAAGAGGCTCAGGGGACTGTATGCGGTGCCAGGAGTCAAACACGGTCAGCTGAGTGCCCGCCTGGTCTGTCCCCGCTGTGCTGTCTCTCCCGCCCTCGGGTTTCCTTCTTTCTGTCTGCCCAATTCCAGAGGGGCAATAGGGTGGGCAACGCGGGCAATAATGGGGGCAGACCCTCATGTGAGCTTTGGCCATGAGGGTCTCTGCCAGTGTAGGTGAACCCGAGGGGCGACATTTCCACTCCTGCAGATGCGGCTCCGGGACTCAGGGGTAATCCTGATGTTCAGGCATCAACCTGCCGTCCTGGAGTATCTCTCACCACCCGGTTGCACTGGTCCTAAAGGCTCGCAGAGACCCTCGCCTACTGCGGTTACAGCTTTTCATGTTAGTCTTGCACTCTCAGAAAATCCATTCCCGTGTCCGTGTTTTCCTTCGGGATGTGTTTCCACACTCAGGCATGTCCTTGGACGTGTCTGGAGCCTTGTCTGGCTCTTTCTGGGAATGGGACCAGATCACCAGGACTCGGGTCAAGGTGAGGCTGGCCTGGCTCAGGTGCCGGAGAGCCCAGGATTTCTGCTGCTGTCAGAGGGGAGCCTGGGGAGATGGGCCACATGCACGCAGGGGTTCAGCAGGCGCTGTGTGTCCTGAGGCGCTGAGGCAGCTGGAGTCCTGCTCGCACAGATAAGGAGTCAGCGAGGCCTTTCCTGGTCCCAAAGGGAGCCCAGCCTGCCTGGTTCCTCACTGGGGGCTTCAGTGGCCTGAGTGCGGCAGCACAAGTTTCTGCTGCTTTAGTCTCTGGCACCCTGTTGGAATCCACACAGATGTGAGTGTATCGGGACTGCCCTGGGGGGACGCAGACAGGGTAGAGGTGCAGGGTTTGCACATGGAGCTCTGGGGTCTGCGGCTGGGCTCAGCCTGTTCCCCCAGTCCTTGGGGCTGTGACTCGGAGGTGGTGATCATTTTGACATGGGCAGGAGGTTTGCAACTTCTCCTGTGGGTTCTGAGATGCCCGAGGAATTGATTGCATGGAAATGTCACCTCACTGCACGCTGCTGTCTCCTCCAGGCCACCAATGCTTCATGAGCCATATTTCTTTTTTACTTCTTTTTTGGAAAGAGATTATTTAATATATTTTATTACATTTTAAAAAATTCAGAAGTCAATACCTTTTGCTTGTTTTTGGTTTTATACCATACCTGGTGATGCTTAAGAGTTACTCCTGGCTCTGTGCTCAGGGATCACTCGGTGGGCTTGGGTGGGACCATATGGGATGCCAGGGATAGAACCTGGGTTGGCCGCATGCAAGGCAAGTGCCGTACTCACAGTATTATTGCTCCAGCCTCAGTTTACAATATTCTTAATGATGGGTTATCATATACATAATCCCAACTCTATACCCATCATCAGTACCCTCCTCCCTCTCCTAGGGACCCCATGTTCTTCGTTCCCAAACTTTTCTCCCAACTCAATTGTGTGAGTCACTTCTCCCATTATGTTGCCTTTGGGCCTTTGTTGCCAATTTGCTGTGCATCTCTTTGTCCTCCACATGAGATCATCTGTATCTATCCTTTTCCCTCTGAGTGACTTCACTCAGCACGATGTCCCCTGGTTCCACCTGTGTTGCTGCAAATTGGGTGATTTTGTTCTTTCTTGGAGCTGCATACTATTCCATCGAGTACATGGGCCACAGCTTCTTGACATGTTCAGCCTTTGCCGGGCAGTTGGGTTGTCTCCACATGTTGGCTATTATTCCAAGTGTGCCCAGGAAAGCAGTTGTGCAACTCTCCTTTTGAATCACTGTTTTTGTGTTTTGGGGACAGAGGCTGAGAAGTGGTATCGCTGAGCTGTATGGGGAGTTAAATTCCCATTTCTAGGATAGACGTCTGTATTGATGTCCAGAGAGGCTGAACCACACAACATCACCACCAACAGCAGTGAGGGCGTCTTTCTCACTACGATCCCGCCAACCCCACACAGATGCTCTTCTCACATTCATATAAAAGATATGAAAGTCAAGCACCACCCACATCCCTCTGTCCTTTCACACAAAATTCAAAGAACTGAGGACAACATGAACTCTCAGTTCTGGATGGAGTGGTCCGTCTCTGAGCTCTGAATGTCCTCAGTGCTGGGAAGGGGGGTGAGTGGGATGGTGGTGTCCAGGATCTTGAGAAAAGTGTCCTTTTTTAAAGAATGCCTTTATTTCATTTACTTAACTAATTTTTTGGCCACACCCAGCAGTGCTCAGGAGTTACTCTTGGTTCTGTATTCAGAAATTCCTCCTGGCTGGCTCAGGGCACCTTATGGGATGCTGGGGATAGAATCCCGGGTGGCCATGTGTAAGGTAAGCGCCCTTCCCCCTGGACCCATTGTTTGAGTCCCAAAGGAAAATGTTCTTTTCGCTCCACGCTCATCTCTGGCGAGGAGGGACTGGTACTGTCAGCAGCTTCCTGAATCTCAGGAAACATGGATACTTCAGGTGGTGGTGCTAAAGTTTTCATTTATTTGCTCTATCAGCCTAGTGATATGTACCTTTTAATTTTTTTTGTCTCCGCTATTTGAAGGCCACACCTAGTGGTTCTCAGCAGCTACTACTCAGACTCTGTGCTCAGGGCTTGCTCTCGGTGGTGCTCAGGGGAACTAGGGGTTAATACAGTGATGTTTATCAGTCATCATTAACTTATTAGTCTATTGTCGGAGATGCTGCCAGGGTCCCCAACAGTGCTGGGAAGCGAGCTCCCTTCTACCTCCGAAGCTGGCGGGGAATGGATAAAGACTCAGGAATCCGATGCAGTTTTAAAATGCTTTACTTATCACAGGTTCAGGCATACAAATCAGCAATAGGAAAAACCCTGTGCTTAGGATTCCCGGCTAGAACCCCAGCCACATGTAGGGCAAGATGGTGGCCACCACATGTAAAGGCCCTGTAAAGAGGAGACAAAGACAAAACTTCCAAGAAGGGTGCGAGCTCACAAAGAGAGAGCCCAAAAAGAGGAGAGGAAAAGGAGCGCAAAGAGAGGAAGCAGCCTAGTTTTATACCCCTGCAACTAAGACCTCCCACTATTATGGGAAGCAGGAAGGCTCAACTGCCCTTAGGTAATTTCTCCCAGTACCTCTCCTAGGCCCTATTATATGCTAATGTTTTTGCCAAGATATGCCTGGAAATGCCTTTATAGGGTAGAGAAGGGGGTTTCTGAGATGGCATGTCTTTGTACCAAAGACTAATACTAATGCCAGTTAAATATTTCTCCAAGCCTTCACAAGAGTCTCCTCTACTTCATGGTAGTTTTGTATTTTATTTGCCTTTGAGTTATCAGGGAGCCATGCTTGCTTGCTTGGAGGCAAATAGCATTTCTCTCTGGTATAATTACTTAGAGATCCAATGTGGCCAGGCAAATATGCTGGTAAGATCTAGCTAGTTCCACGATGATTGTGGTAGAATGAGAGAATATTTATATCAGCCAGTACAGAATACATCGTCAGATAAACTGCCACATTTAGACTACCCCCCCTATCTACGAAGTGACCTGCAGGAGGCAATCCAGGGCAGATGCAGAGGCTCTTAGAGGAGTCCTGCAACAGTCTATCACTAAGAACCAAGTGACTTATTTATAGCACATCTTTCTCTCCTCCTTTAAAAAGTGAAAAGCATGTTGTAATTAGCTAAGCAACCTTTATTGAAAGCTGACTTACTGGGTCCAAAGAGATTGTACTTTGGGTAAGTTGCATGCTTTCCACCTAATTGATCTCGGTTTGATCCCCAGATTCCCTTTGGTCTCCTGAGCACCGACAGGGAGTAATTCCTGAGTGCAGGGCCAGGAGTCACCCCTGAGCATGTCACCAAGGTGACTTCTGTAACTGCCACAGCCTCTAGCAGTGTTTACATAGAAGAGGGTTTCATTAGAATGAACCTTGGCTTAAATAGATTAAGCTGGGAGTGGGCAAAACAACAAAGCTCCAAGATTAGCTCGATCTGTCATCCAATAGACCACCTGGACGTGTCAGGGAGGTTTTTGCCTGGTTCTTGCCAATTTTTCTTTTTTGGTTCACATCGGCTTACTCTTGGCTCTGCAGTCAGGAATTACTCCTGGTTGTGCTCAGGGGACCATATGGCATGCTGGGAATCAAACCTGGGTCGGCCAAGTGCAAGGTAAACGTCCTCCCCCACTGGACTATCATTCCAGCCCTTCTTCATACTTCTTGTAACAATCAATCCTCAGACACACCCAATAAGTGGGACATTTCCACACAGTGAAGCCTTGTTTCATCCTCTTTAGCCAACTGGAGACGAGAACGCTCCGGCCTCCCTGAGACAGGCCAGCTCTGCCCTGGGCCTGGGGATGGGCTGAGGACTTCCTTAGTGGGAGCTGCTGGAGCTCCGGACAGGGACAGCTCGCGCAGACCATGGCCCCACCTGAGATGAGAGGTCAGGAGGCCAGGAGGAGTCTGAGGCTTGTGGAGGCTGAGGGGTGGCATGGGGAGAGAGCTGAGAGTTCGGAGGGATCTTAGCTGCAGGGGTTTCCCAGAGGAGGCAGAGAAGGGGCAAGACCCCTGTCCTGGCCTCTGAGCACCCTGCATCAGTGCTGGAGGACCCCCATCCTCCAAACCCCTTCAGCCCAGCAGCAGGGGGTGGACTCTCCGGATAGGTTGTGTGAAGAGGGGACAGTGGAGAAGCGAGACTCAATGGACAGAGCCCAGCAGAGAGGAGCTGTGGGGAGTCCCAGAGACCCCACCCTCTCCTCACAGACTGATCCCACCTGTGACTTAGGCCCCTCTCCCCCCGGCTGTCCCCTCCATACACACGGCACATCACGGGCACAGAAACTCACAGGGACACAGTTTTTTATGAATCCTCTGTCTGCACTTGTGCAGGGCCCCATCGCCCCCAGAAAGTGGCTCCTTGGTGGGCTGGCTCAAGTGATGCCATCGGCAGTGCCCGGTCCTGTGTGTAGGAGACATAGCGGCAGTTTTTCTTTCCTTTATTAGAGTGTTCCAGTTAAGCTTCCACCCTGGGAAGGATCCTCTCTTTCCCTCCAGAGAAGAGATTACACAAGATCATTGATGGCAGGTGACGGAGCCCCAGGCAGCTGTGAGGGCTGTGTCCCAAGCCTGATGCTGCCCGCCCAGGGGCATGGCCCATGGTAGGAGAAGCACCAGGGTGAGGAGCGTTTGGGGAGAAACCGGTCTGTGTCCTGCCCCGCGCCCAGTGGGCCCCAGGGCTGGCAGCTCCCAGGCCCTCAGCGGGCTGCCTTGTCCTATCTGACCTCCTGCACAGAAGCTCATTCCAGGCTCTCCCTCGGAGGGTGATGCTCCCTCGCGGTCACCTCCCGCCACATCTGGGCCTGGTCTGGCTGTGATGTGCCTCAAACAGCAGCGTGGCGAGGATCAGCAGGACGCAGCCGGCCACGCCCATCCTGATGAGATTCTGGACCGTGTAGTCTGGACGCGGAGGGCCAAGAGCCGAGGGATCAGGGCTGACAAAGGCTTCCCCGGATCCCGACGTCCCCAAGGGCACTCCTCCCTTTGATGGATGTGACCCTGGGCACCAGCCAGGCCACCACAAGTGCACCAGCCAATCTCTGGGCCTGTCGCCTCCCCTCCCAGAATCTGATTTATTTTGCTTTTCTGTTTTTTTTTTTTTTTGGGGGGGGGGGGGGGGACACCCAACGATGCTCAGGAGTTACTCATGGTTCTGCCCCAGGAATTACTCCTGGCAGTGCTGGGGGCACTATATGGGATGCCAGAGATTGAATCCTGGTCAGTCCTGTGCGAGGCAAACGCCCTACCCACTGTACTATCGCTCTGACCCCTAGTCTGACCTATTCTGAGCTGGCCCTGGGACAGAATGGACAGGCAGTCGAAAGGGCATAAAGGCAACACACAGAAGCCCTTGTGTTCACACAGGCACTTCCACGGCGATTTAGAAAGTCAGGATTATGGGACCTGAGCGATAGTCCAGAGGGGAGGGCATTTGCCTTGCACGCAGCCAAACCGGGTTCGATCCCAGGCATCCCATATGCTCCCTGAGCACCGCCAGGAGTAATTCCTGGTGCAGAGCCAGGTGGATCCCCTGAGCGTCACTGGGTGTGACCCCCAAAAAATTAAACCCTTTGGACATGAGTGGAGCAGAGTAGCTCCCAAACGGCTCTGAAGTCACATGGTGCCGTCCAGCAAAATGAGGATTCTTTGGTCTTCCTGAATCAGCCTCGTTAGAGACGGCTGGAGGAGGCCTTGCAACTTTTTTTTTCTAGAGCAAAGTGTGGCTCTGATCTGATCCCCGAAGGGAGTAGGGGGCTCATTCTGGACCATAAACCCCCATTACAAAAATTATCTTTTTCTTTTTCTTTTTGAGTCACACCTGGCAATACTGAGGGTTTACTTTTGGCTCTGCACTCTGGAACTACTCCTGGCGGTGCTTGGGGACCATATGGGAGGACAGAACCGGGTTGGCTGCAGCAAGGCAAACACCCTACCGGTTGTGCTATCGCTCTAGCCCCTGAATTATCATTTTGGTGGGTGTGGAAAAGACAGCGCTGTTGAGCATGCGCAGAAGCACAGCGAAGCCGAGGTTGGCCGTACTTGTGGGCAGGAGCCCCAGAGCTCCCCCAGAACTCCGTTTGGTCCTTCCTGATTCTCAGGGGCCCTGAGGGGCAAGGGACAAGGGTCACAGGAGGGACCAGTAGGGCAGGACCCAGAGACAGGGGTCACTTCTGTCTGCAGTAGAATGTGCTGGGGTCTGGGACCCAGAGGTGAAGACACCTTTTCCTTCTTTTGATTTCGCCCGGGCCACGCAAAGTGGTGCTCAGGGGCGATATCTGCTCTGTGCCCACGAGCGACCCCTAGCGGTGCTCAAGGCTCTGTGCTGGGCAAGGAATAGAACCAGGGGGCAGCCTCAGGTAAGGCAGTGCCTTAACCTCCAGCCCAGACTCAGGAGCTAATGCAGTGTGGGGAAAACAGGGTGCTCTCTCTCTCTGGGGTCAGTCTAATCAGTGCTCCTGGCTTCACCCCAGCTCTCAGCCTTCCCCACTTGTCCCGGCCCAGACGTGGGTGTGGCCAGCCTGGAAGTCTCCAGCATCTGCTCCCTTTCTGGGGCTGGACCATCCACTTTGGAGCCTCCTGTCCCCCTTTATTACTATCTCAGAATCCCGAGGACACGACCCTGAATTGACGGATCAGAGGGGAAGAGTCGGGGCTCACCTGACACCCGGAGCTGCAGCAGGGCTCTGGGGTGTGACAGCAGGTAGGGGGTGTTGCTGTGTGAGCTGTAGCACCTGTAGGTGCCGCCGTGGGCTGAGGTCACGGGGTGGAAGGGAGAATCTGCCAGAGGCAAACCGATCTCTAGTATCTGCTGGGACACGCAGCAGGGGTCGTCCGTCCCTCCTTGACCAGAAGGAAAGTGTCCCCATGTCCTCCTGAGCGGCACAACAGGGTCACGTTCTCTCCTGGGGACACCGTGGGGCCGGCTGCACTGAGAGTGTAGGTGTATAGTTGTATTCTCCTAGGAGAGGAAGGGCGAAGGGAATCTGTTTTTTTTTTCTTTTTCAGGCTACACCTAGTTATGCTTAGGGCTTACACTTGGCTCTGCACTCAGGAATTACTCCTGGCGGTGCTCAGGGGACTCTATGGGATGCTGGGGATTGAACCAAGTTGGCTGCGTTCAAGGCAATATCCTACCCACAGTACTGCTGCTCCAGCCTGGGACCCAGGTTCTGAGCCTAGTCCCAAGTTCCCAGCACCCCCTTTCAGAATTTTGTTGCATTTCATATCCATTTCCTTTGTAAAATGGAGCACCTTGTATTTTTGTTGTATTTTCCTAATGAAGAGTGAGTTCATTAAAAAAGGAAAACAAACGGAAATGCCTGTATGCACATCTCTGTCCCCTCTGTGCTGTTCACCACCTGCTTGTGTCTGGGTCTCTGTCCTCCCTCCCTGGGGACCCACACCCTCATCCAACACCCACTTCCTGCAGGGACCCGTGCAGAGTTGGGTCGCTGATGGCACTCGTGACCCCTCACCGGCCACCAGGATGTCCAGGGGGTCGCTGGGCTCCGACCACACTGGGGAGACTCCATGTCCCCCCATAGCAGTGGTACCGGCTCCTTTGGGAGCTGTTGCTAGAACCCAGCAGGAAGTCGGCCTGAGAGAGTCTGGGCTAGGGCTGCTGGCTAGAGTGTTGGAGGGACGTCCTGGGCCCCCTCCTTGGACAGAGCAAACTGGTCGTAACCAGCCTCAGAGCGACACTGGAGGGTCAGGGTCTGTCCTGGGGTCACGATAGGGCCCTGTGGGCTAGGAAGGAGGGTCTTCCAGACGCATCTATTGGGAGAGAAGAGGGGGCAGAGGGCTGGGCCTCCCCACACCTTGTCCTGGGTCGTCCCCAGGGGACACTGTCCTACTGTGGACCAGGGCTGCCCAATGATTCCCTCACCCCACCTGCAAACAAGGACTAACTCTGGGAAAAGACTCCAGAGCTGCAAAACCTGGATGGGTTTAGGGGGGCCTCACCTGAGACCAGGAGCTGCAGGGGTCGCTGGGAAGAGACCACATGTGGGGTTTATTCCTGTAATAGCCGTAACACCTGAATGTCCAATGGTGCCCGGGGTCCACGGGGCCCACAGAGAACGGCCTGATGCTGACCACTGGGATGTGACTGTGAGCTGAGGTTCTGGAGGGTTTCGGATTCTCCCTCCTGAGTCAGAATGAACCCGTAGAGTCCCAATAGTGAGCCACACCTGAGGGTCACAGTCTCTCCTGAGGTCATGACAGGGCCTGGTTGGCCGGAGTGGAACGGTTTGTTGTAGGTTCCTAGGAGGCAGAAAGGAGTTACAGGGTCACAACACACACCCCAGGGACACCCCTGACCTCAGTCCCCTTCCTGAGGCTGCACCTGAGCCCCCAAGTGAGTCTCACCTGTGACCACCAGCTCTAGGGGCTGGCTAGGACCTGACCAGCCAGCAGGGCTGTAATAGTAACAGTAATAAGTCCCGGTATTTTGTTCTGCCATGGACGAGACATAGAACTTGGTCTTGTTCCCAGGTTCCACTGGGGACTCTCTGGTCCAGGGCGATGAGCTTCCCTCCTTGTACAGCCGGAATTCTTCTGCTCCCAGGGACCCCTGACACCACAGGGTCACAGGGTGCCCCCCAGGGGATCACAGAGCCTGGCTCAGCCCAGAGGGTGGGTCTGGGGAGGGCCCTGGAAGGAAGCAGAGGCTGGTTACAGACATTCCAGCCCATTCCCAGTTCCCAGCCAGGACCCCACACACCCTGTCCTCTCCCAGAGCCAGTATCCCTGTTCCAGCTGTGAGGCTCTGTCTGGCACACACTCACCTGCCTGCACTGCGGTCCCGGACCCACACTCAGCCCTGGAACAGAGACCTTGTGAGAGTCTGTCCTGAGGGAACCTCGTCCCAGGGCACCCACCACCCTGAGTCCCAGGACCCTGACCCTGGGCCCTTCAGACTCGGGTGCCCCCTTCTGGGCTCACCCAGACAAGCAGGGCCGTGAGGGGGTCATGGCGTCTCCCTTCTGTTTGAGGCTTGCTGTGGGTGACTCAGTGCCCTACAGGACTGACACAGGGTGTGTCCACCGGACTGGTGCTGAGTGCCACAGGATGTCATGTCAGAGGCCTCAGGAAGGGGAACTACCCCCTGGCACCGGCTGTTTCAGACGAGATCAGGCGTGTTCAGGTAGTATGGCCGTAGACCAGCTCTGTTTCAGGGAGCAGCACAGAGACCCAACACCCCCAAATGTCCCTTTCTAGGGGGCCCAGGCCAATCCTCTGTCTGGGATTTTTTTTCCTGCTTTATTCTGTCTCCTGTGTCACAGCTGGAGGATGGTGGAGCTGTGGGGTCAAGGTCCCTGAGCTTCTTACAGTGGAGCCTCTGGGGGCACCAGTGTCCTCTTGTAGGGTCATTTGGCCTCAGCTGGCTTCTGCTGTACCAGGGGCATGGAGCTTCCCTCGGAGCCTGCAGCCCATCCCACATCCTCCTATCGCCTGCCACGGAGCGCCACGTCGGACTAGTGTAGGTTAACCCAGTAGCTGCACCCACCCTGGGCAAGGCCCAGCACGTCCCCCCACCCTGACCACCCCCCATGGCCCTGAGCATCAAGTCTCCCACTTCCCCAGGCTCTGACACCCCCAGCTGTGCCCCTGGGCTGACCTCCCAAGGATTCAGGGTGACACTATGTGCTTGGGCATCTGCTTTGTCCCTGGGTCCTGCCTGACGCTTCCATCCACAAGGTGGCTTACCTCCTTCCTTTAAGGAGAAACCAGGCACCGTGACTGGTCTGTCCTCGGCCTGGATGTCGCCCTGCCCTGTTGCTCGAGCCCACGTGATTCAGGTTGACTGGAGCTCTGGTCTCGTTCTTCTCTGTCAGTATTCTGGAACAGTCTCTGCTCTTTGCACGCTTGACCAAGCCCATGCAGCTTCGTTTGTTATCTGTAGGAGCTTGACTGGCTCACAGCTCTCTTGGGCTTGTGGGCCCTGCAGGCCTGTGGGCTTCAGTGGCCTGTGCAGATCACCTGCGGTTCTGGGTTAATACTCTCAGGCACTGCCCACCTGGGTGCCACAGTGCTGACCAGTGGCAACGTGCCCACAGCCACAGTGTGGCCTTTGACCTACGCAAAGCTTCATGGTCACTCTTCAACTTCTGCCCATCTGCTATGTGTGAGGGACTGTCGTTGTGTTTTGTGGCATCTCATGACTGCAGAGCGGGGTCATCACACCTGCTTTTGCCCCCCAGGTCATCCAGGTTCTGTCTTAGAGACGTCTACTGTGCTGTTGGCCTCTTCTCATTGTTTATCTTTTGTTGCTGAGCTGCCGTGGCCTTCCTAAGCTGCGTCTATCACCTTATTGCCCGTGTGATGTGGAATTTTGCCACTTGTGTCGGTTGTCTCAGCTTATCTTATCGTAGGGGCCAGAGCGATAGCACAGTGGGGGAGGGAGTTTGCCTTTGCTTGCGGCCGACCTGGGTTCTATCCCTGATATCCCATATGGTCCCTGAGCACTGCCAGGAGTATTTCCTGAGTGCAGAGCCAGGAGGAATCCCTGAGAAGTTCTAGATGTGACCCGAACAAGAAGAAATGGATAAATTCCTGAAGTCCTAAAACCTCCCACGGCTGAAACATGAAGACCTCCAATACCTGAATAAGCCTATCACCATCGAGGAAATAGAAACAGTCATTAAAAAGTCTGCCCAAACACAAAAGCCCAGGTCCAGAAGGATTCACTAGTGAACTCTACCAAACCTTTAAGGAGGACCTACTGCCAGTCCTTTTCAAGCTCTTCCAGGAAATAGAAGAAACAGAAACACTCCCAAACAGCTTCTACGAGGCACATATCACCCTGATACCCAAAGCAGGGAGAGACAACACAAAGAAAGAAAACTACAGACCAATATCCCTGATGAATACGGATGCTAAGATCTTCAACAAAATACTAGAAACAGAATCCAAAGACTCGTCAAGAAGATTATACATCATGACCAAGTAGGATTCATTCCAGGAATGCAAGGATGGTTCAACATTCGCAAGTCAATCAACATAATACATCATATCAATAAAAGAAAAAATAAAAACCATATGATCCTATCAATAGATGCAGAGAAAGCATTTGACAAGATCCAGCACCCGTTCATGATTAAAACCCTCCAGAAAATGGGGAATTGAAGGGACTTTCCTCAAGATAGTTACAGCCATCTACCAAAAGCCCACAGCGAGCATCATTCTAAATGGGGAAAAGTTGAAAGCCTTCCCCCTGAGATCAGGGACAAGACAAGGTTGCCCACTCTCACCTCTCTCTTATTCAATATAGTACTGGAAGTACTTGCCATAGCAATAAGAGAAGAAAAGGACATCAAGGGCATCCAGATAGGCAAGGAAGAAGTCAAGCTATCATTATTTGCAGATGACATGATATTATACCTAGAGAACCCTAAACTCTCTTCCAAAAACTCCTAGAAACAATAGACGCATATAGTAGAGTGGCAGGATACAAAATCAACACACAAAAGTCAGTGGCTTTCCTATATACAAATAACGAAAGAGAAGAAAGGGATATTAAGGAAACAATTCCATTCACAATTGTGCCACAGAAAATCGAATACCTAGGAATCAACTTACCCAAGTGTGTAAAGGACATGTACAAAGAAAACTACAAGACACTGCTCCAAGAGATAAAAGAGGACACAAGGAAATGGAAACATATTCCCTGCTCATGGATGGGGAGAATCAACATTGTCAAAATGGTAATACTCCCTAGAGCTCTGTACAGATTCAATGCAGTCCCTATAAGGATACCCATGACATTCTTCAAAGAAATTGACCAAATACTCCTGAAATTTGTATGGAACAATAAACCCCCAAGGATAGCTAAAGCAATCCTCAGGAAAAAGAAGATGGGAGGCATCACCTTTCCCAACTTCAAACTGTACTACAAGGCAGTAGTAATTAAAACAGCATGGTATTGGAATAAAAACAGACCCGTGGACCTATGGAATAGAATTGAGTATCCTGACACCCAACCTCAAACACATGATCATTTAATCTTTGATAAAGGTGCAAGAGTCTAAAATGGAGTAAGGAAAGTCTCTTCAACAAGTGGTGTTGGGAAAACTGGACAGCGACATGTAAAAAATGAATTTGGACCTGTGTCTAACACCATGCACAAAAATCAGATCAAAATGGATTAAAGATCTCAATATCAGACTTGAATCCATAAAGTACATTGAAGAAAATATAGGAAAAACCCTCCACGACATTGAAGCTAAAGGCATCTTCCAAGGTGAAACATCACTAACAAAGCAACTAGAAGAAAAGATTAACATATGGGACTACATGAAACTAAAAAGCTTCTGCACCTCAAAAGAAACAGTGACTAAGATACAAAAGCAGTCCACAGAATGGGAAAGAATATTCACCCAATACCCATCTGATAAGGGGTTAATATCCAGGATATATCAGGCACTGGTAGAACTTTTACAAGAAGAAAACAAACAACCCCATCAAAAAATGGGGAGAAGAAATGAACAGAAACTTCAGCAAGGAAGAAATTCGAATGGCCAAAAAACATATGAAAAAATGCTCATCACCACTAATCATCAGAGAGATGCAAATCAAAACAACAATGAGATACCACTCACTTTACACCACAGAGACTGGCACATATTCAAAAGAGCAAGAACAACAAGTGCTGGCGTGGATGTGGGGAAAAGGGGACACTCATCCATTGTTGGTGGGAATGCCGGCTGGTACAGCCTTTCTGGAAAACAATATGGACATTCCTCCAAAGACTAGAAATTGAACTCCCATTTGACCCAGCCATACCACTCCTGGGAATCTACTCTGGGAAACCAAAAATACGCAGTGGAAACACCATCCCTACTTTTATGTTCATAGCAGCATTATTCACAATAGCCAGAATCTGGAAACAACCAGAGTGCCCGATAAATCGATGACTGGATAAAGAAGCTTTGGTACATCTACACAATGGAATACTATGCAGCTGTTAGGAAAAAATGAAGTTATAAAATTTGCCTATAAATGGATGGACATGGAGAAGATTATGTTGAGCGAAATTAGCCAGAAGGAGAGAGACAGATACAGAATGACTGCATTTATCTGCATAACATAAATATATATGTACATATTATGATACCAATATCCAAGGTCAAGTGAAACTTATATCAGGAGGTCTTGTCAAAGGTGGAAATTATCACAAACGTGTGGGAGTCAGAGGCTAGGTAAGACAGAAAATGGAACAGTGTGCTAACAATTGTCGAGGGTACTAATGCCAACCTAGAACTGAGCATTAAATAGAGGCAAAAAGATACACATGACAACCCTTTAATGTATGTTCTGTAATCCATAGTCTGGAAGGGAAGGAAAAGAGAAAGAGAGAGAAAGGGAAAGAAATAAAGAACCTGCCATGGAGGCGGGCTGGGGGAGGGGGGGGGAACCGGGGACGTTGGTGGTGGGAGATGGGCACTGGTGGAGGGGATGGGTGCTGGAACACTGTATGACCAAAACCCAAATATGAACTTTTTAATTGTATATCTTTTGTAATTGTAAAAATAAAAAAAATTTTAAATAATGGTATTATTGTTATTGTATACTCTTAAGGAATTTTTAGACTTTTTTGTAGTTTTGGTATAATACCTGAGAAGTCATGGTTTTGAAGATTTAAACAACAGTTTCTCTAAGACAATGTCAGTGAGAATATGTTCTGGGTCTCTGACTGCAACCTGAAATTATGAAGCAGTTGGCAGAGAGGGCGAAGGGAGGAAGAGGGCAGTGTTGACACACGGCAGAGGCAGGCGGGACCCTTGGTGGTGCTGGAGGTGCAGGAGTGTTATCAGCACCGTGAAAGCTGACACTATTGTCACCGTGTCACCCAAACTGCAGTCAGCTGGAAAATCATCACTGGAACACACACGCGGTTAAAAAAAATCAGCCAGAGAGATAGTACAGTGGAGAGGGCATTTGCCTTCATGTGGCTGACTTGAGTTCGATCCCCGACATCCCATATAGTTCCTGAGCACCGCCAGGAGTAATTCCTGAGTGCAGAGCCAGGAGTAACCCCTGACCATGGCCTGGGGGGGCCGCAGAAAAAAAAAATTAAAAAAATTAAAAAAACCCAAACCTGCATTTGGTGGTGGGAATTGGGAAAGGCGCACTGGGAAGGGAGGGGAATTGAAGATTGCAGAACTGAAACCCAATAATAGATTTCAGGTCCTGAAAAAGTTATGACTGTTTATCTTTGTAACTGTTTGTAACTGTTGCAACTTTGTAACTTTTTATCACACAGTGATTTCATAAAAATTAAAAACATAGAATTTTGTAAGTTCACTGTTTCTTTGTTCCATTTGCCTTGTAGTATGAGGTGTATGGAAGCAAATCTCATTTATCTCAGATGGGGACCAGGGTCCCTGATCAACATGAGGTGGGCAGCGTGCCATTCTTCTGCGTGACCCTGGGCGTGCAGTCCGTCGGAGTGACCTGGTTCCTCCTGCTCTCCTCCCACACGTCTGTCCTCCACGCCGACTCCACACAGTTGGCTTTCAGTGTCTTTGGAGCCAGGTTTGAATTCAGATGTGTCCAACCTCCATGTTTGTTCTCCAAGATGAACTTTGGCCACTCTGTTTTCACCTACTTGTTGATGAGCGTGAGGTTGACCCAGGCGCTTCCTGCAGACAAGCTCTGAGATGATTCTGGTGGGGACTAACCTGATGAAGATGCTTGGGAGAAGCTTGTCACTACTCTCCTGGGGGCTGCAGACA
>JAJIBD010029239.1:0-33976 GCA_021461705.1 Cryptotis parvus
TGTGTTGGAGGACATGTTTAGCTAATCTGGGAGTTTTGTTGTTTTGCCCACCCCAGCTTAATCTTATTTAAGCCAATGTTCATTCTAATGAGATCTCTCTATGTAAACACTGCTAGAGGGTGTGGCAGTTACAGAAGTCACCTTGATTGAATAACTTCTGACTTATACATCTACTAAGACTTCTATGTTTTCTAGATTGGGCACAGCTCCTCTTTATACCCACTGCACCCAACGTGGGACAGTTAGAATTTACCAGGAGACTACCACCCTGGCTACGCTGAGACTAAAGGTAGACTATAGGAAGGATCATACTAGTTTGCTCTAAGCAGGCGAGTATGACCCTTTCAGTACATGAGAACAAGATACTCAGAATCACCCTGGTGCAGATAATAATAAGGACCTTGTGGGTACCATCTAGATTACATGAAGCTCATGAAGTTAAGATGTATTACTTTATATCAGCCCCTCTCTCTCCAGTGTTTTACATAAGAGATAATCTCGGATTAGTCCTTGGTGTAACCTTTGTTTATACCTACAATAGGGTGTGGCACTACACTCTGTTTAGGGTTCTTTGTTGGCATGACAACCCTCCCGATTGGGTTACTTTGGTGTATAAGGGGCTGACTTGAGGCCCCTTCACCTTTGCCTTTTGGTTCCTCAGCCTTCAGCTTTTGGCTCCCTGCGGCTTTTGGCTTTTGCTTTGGCCTTCTTCTTCCTGTGGGATCTCCCCTTGTGAGCGCTCATTCCCTTGGAAGCTTTTTTTACACGTGGTGGTCGCCATCTTGGCCTACACGTGGCTGGGGTTCTAGCCTGGAATCCTAAGCACCGGGTTTTTCCCTTTTGCTGATTTGTATGCCTGAACCTGTGATAAGTAAAGCCTTTTAAAACTGCATCGGATTCCTGAGTTTTCATCCGCTCCCCGGCTTCCGAGGTAGAAGGGAACTCGCTTCCGGCACTGTCGGGGACCCGGCGGGCGCCCGACATTTGGCGCCCCTGGGGGGGCACCACGAACATCGTCTGGCCTAATTATCATCGGACAGAGATCATCTGCCTCCGAACCGTGAGTAAAATGATGGATATCTCTTAGGGTATAGATACATTGTATCTTTTTATTGGCTCAGAAAACCATACAAAGCCCAGTCTAAGAAGTTCCTTTTTGAGAACTACTCTATCTTTTCACAAATCAGGTCCTTAGGATTTTTAAACTGTACCTTTGTATAAGGACAATGTTTAATAGAGAGAGGGAAGAAAGTAATAAATTGAATGCAATCTTAAGGGACTGAGGTTTTGAAAACTACAGGTAGACTGGTCTTAAAGCTTGAGGACAGAATTATTAAAAAAGAGTTTAAAATTTGAAAAGAAATTAGAAGAACAGGAAAGTAAAATTATTAAACAGGATTTAAAATTTGAAGAGCAGAAGAAGGATAATCAGTAAAATTACCACTATCTTAGAAGGAGAAATTGAAACAGAGAGATAGAAATAGATGGACAGAAAGAGGAGGTTTGGAAGTTACACATAAGATTGAAAGAACAAAAGGAAGAAATATATAGGAAACTTGAAAACTTAAACCAAGAAAAATGGATGTGTTAAGCAGGAGATTTCTGATTTCATAACTTATCAATCAGGACCTAGCGCATACCCAATACTGAGGCATGAACCAACTAAAGCCGCTCACAAACACGCCCCAAGGCAGTAGACTTGAAAAGGTGTATACATTCCCAGAAAAAATCAAAAAAGAATTCTAATGTGGCTGATAACTTAGAGGAGGAACAGGAAACCCAGAGAGGCAAATTCCCAAAGCTGAAAATCTCCCAGAAGTTAATACCTTCAATAGGGTAGTTCCTCTGCCAGATAATTCCAAGCCTGATGAGGAAGCAACGGGAGGAACAGGTTAGCTAAGTGCGCCCCAGGAGCCTTCCAGTTCCTGTGGCTGTCAATCTAATAATAATCAAAGAGCAAAGCGCAGCAATCTTTCTCATGACCAATCTAAAAGATAAAACCGATTCATGAAGACTTAAAAATTGAGGCAATAACCCTGTTTAGGAAGGCTTATGACAGGTTTGGAATACCAAGTCCTTATACTTTTTAAAATATTTAGCTGATTGGAGCGTAAATGATCAGTGGGTATTGGCAGTACTTGGAAATGGTAGCCCATCCACTTGTCTCAACAAACCCAGTTCGTGCAATGGCAAATGTGGTCGAGATGGGGTTAACCAGAATATTGACACTTTAAGCAGACAAGGAATCGGCTACCTACTATAACTTTTGCCATGCTAAAAGGTGAAGGTGAATGGCAAAAGAAAGCTAAAACAAGCTTACAAGCCACCTGAACCTATTTTAAAATTGTTTTGGGAGACAGCATTGAAGATGGGAAAGAATAGGTACGACCCAGAACTTCTAGGTAGCTATACTAAAAATTTACTAGGGTCGGAGTGAACGTATAGCCTTTGATTTGTTGGGAGATATGTGAAACAATCCAAAGACAGGTTCAAGAGACCCAACCACTCAAGAAGTCCTAAAACGTAAACTTAGCATATGAGAATGCTAATCAAAATTGTCGAGCAATACTCATATAAATATTAAGGAAAAAGGAAGAACCCTATGGGGTACCTCAAAAAGGCCTGTAGGAAATGTCGCGCTTCACCTCCCATAGGACACAGAATTAGAGAGAGGCTTATCCCATACAGCAGGAGGATCAGGGAGAGGGAGGAAATGGGCCCAAACATCATTTTAGGGGAGACGCAAAGCCACAAACTTCAAAGGATAAACAATGATAAGGTGGGAGAAACCATGCTAATAATCGCAACTCCATCCCTCGAGGGCCCCCAATCTGGACCATGCCTAAGGTGTAGAAAGGGAAAAACATTAGGGGAGAGACTGTTTATTCGAGGCTGAAGTCAGCCTCAGGCTTCATCTGGACAGATAAACCTGCTTTAGCTGCGGAAAAAGAAGGGGTACACACCAGAGATTTCCTCATCTTCTAAAAACTAAACAAGGAAAAAGACATTCTAATAATCCCTTTTATAGGAAATGTTACATGAACCCCTCCCAGGTTCCACAAGCTCCCGCGAGGCTCAAATAACATCTATGCCTCCCTAATGCGGGAAACTGGGTGGGGGGCCAGCCCCAGGCCCAGCTGAATCCAGGGCACCCCACGCTCATTCCACCTGCCCAGTATCCTCCGGAATCAGAATCCACAGAATTCAAAGCCAATACAATGCTCCTCTGGCCTACCCCATCAGGCAGTGGCAGCCCCCGACATTCTCTGCCCTAAGACTGTCACAATATACCCAAGTCAAGACCCCCTACATGCTAAAAACAAGGATAAGGACCTGCCCAGAGTATGGGTTTTAATTCAGGGGAGCGATATTGAAATGTTAAGGGAATTATGGTGTATTTCGGACTTCATCCTGAATCTCATGAGAGATAATACTGTCAATATCAAAGCCAACTAAATGGACTTTTAAAAAAGGGGAACCACTTAGCTAAACTATTATTATTTTTGAGGATCCGAGGTAGTCAGTCCGAACACCTACAGCTGGTGGTCTTAAAGAGTACTGCAACCATTCTGCCAAATTCATTGTTGGTTGGTACAGCCACACAGAACCAAGCCCCACCAGCCACCTAAGCTAACTATCTAGTTGGGTACACTAACAGAATTTCAGGCCAAGCGGCCGGTTATATTCCATCAAATTTATAAAAGGAAATTCAAAGGTATGTTGGATACAGGGCAAAGATATATCCATAATTTCACTCAAGTATTGGCCCTCTAACTGGGCCCTAAAGAAAGTACAAGTTCCATAGCCTGAGCTGGGTAGGCAATATCTCCTCCCTCTTCTCCGACAGAGGCGGGGTGGTTGCCGTGTATTACCCTGTAGGAATGTAGCCATGGTCCAGCCTATATAGCCCCTATGCCTTTAACTTTATGGGTCGAGACATACTGGATAGTGGGGGCAGTAACCACATACCCATCCACTTCCTCACGAGCACCAATTCCAGCCTTCCATAATAAGCCTAACACCGAGTAACCCTTTACCTTAAATTTGGTTACGCCCACCAATTTATCCTTTAGTATTCAGTGGTAAGTCACTTGACTAAACTATCTGACACCAATAGCCCCAATACCAAAAGTTAGGGCGCTTAACAAATCTGTGAAGAACGCTAAATTAGACATATTTTTTTTTAAGAACATGGGCTTTTTTTTTTTTTATTTATTTATTTATTTATTTTTTAATTTGTATTTTTTTTAATAACACTTTTAGATATACAAATACAAAGATATACAGTTAAAAAAGTTCATATTTGGGTTTTGGTCTTACAGTTGTTCCTGCACCCATCCCCTCCACCAATGCCCATTTCCCTCCACTATGTCCCCAATTCCCTCCTGCTCCCCTAGCCTGCCTCTATGGCAGGTTCTTTATCTCTTTACTATCTCTCTCTCTCTCTTTTTTCTGTGTGTATTTCTCTCTTCTCTTACACTATGGATTACCAACATACATTTAGAGGTAATCATGTGTATCTTTTTGATTGCTCAGTTCTAGGCTTTAATTAGCACTTTCGATAATTATTAGTACACTGCTCTCTTCTCGGTCTTACCTAACCTCTGATTCCCACACATTTGTGGTAGATCCACCTTTGATGAGACCTCCTAATCCATGTTTTGCCTGAAATTGGATATTGGTTTCATACTATATATTTGTATCATGCAAATAAATGCAGTTATTCTATATCTGTCTTTTTCCTTCTGGCTAATTTCACTCAACTTGACGCCTCTCCATGTTCATCAATTTTTAGGGAAAATTCATAACTTTATTTTTTCCTAACAGCTGCATAGTATCCCATTGTGTAGATGTACCAAAGTTTCTTTATCCAGTCATCATTTCTTGGGCACTCTGGTTGTTTCCAGAGTCTGGCTATTGTGAATAGTGCTGCTATGAACATAAAATTGCAGATGGTGTTTCTGTTGGGTGTTTTTGGCTTCCCAGGTTATACTGCCAGAAGTGATATGGCTGGGTCTAACAGCTCAATTTCTAGTCTTTGGAGGAATGTCCATATTGTTTTCCAAAAACAATATGGCTGTACCAGTTGACATTCCCACGAACAATGGATGAGAGTCCCTTTCTCCCCTCATTCACGCCAACACTTGTTGTTCTTGCTCTTTTGGATACATGTGCCAGTCTCTGTGGTGTGAGATGATATCTCATTGTTGTTTTGATTTGCTTCTCTCTGATGATTAGTGATGATGAGCATTTTTTTCATATGCCTTTTGCCCATTCGAATTTATTCCCTGTCAAAATTTCTATTCATTTATTCTCCCCATTTTTGATGGGTTTAACTGTTTTCTTCTTGTAAAGTTCTCCAATGCCTGATATATCCTGGATATTAACCCCTTATCAGATGGGTATTGGGTGAATTTATTGTGTGGACCGTCTTTGTATCTTGGCCACTGCTTCTTTTGAGGTGCAGAAGCTTTTTAGTTTCATGAAGTCCCATATGTTTATCTTTTCTTCTAGTTACTTTGTAGTGGTGTTTTATCTTTGAAGATGCCTTTAGCTTCAATATTATGGAGGGTTTTTCCTATATTTTCTTTGATGTACTTTATGGATTCAGGTCTAATATTGAGATCTTTAATTTATTTTGATCCGATTTTTGCTCCTGGTGTTAGATGTCCAAATTCAATATTTTACCTGTAGATGCCCCGTTTTCCCAGCACCGCTTGTTGAAGAGGATTTCCTTGCTCCACTTTGTACTTTTTTGCTCCTTAATCACAGATTAAATGATTGAGGATGGGTGTCAGGATACTCAATTCTATTCCATTGGTTCACAGGTTTGTTTCTATTCCAATACCACACTGTTTTAATTACTACTGCTTTGTGGTACAGTTTGAAGTTGGGAAAGGTGATGCCTTCCATCTTCTTTTCCCCAAGGATTGCATTAGATATCTGTGGGGTTTATTATTCCATACAAATTTCAGGAGTGTTTAGTCAATTTCTTTGAAGAATGTCATGGGTATTCTTATAGGGACCCTCATTGAATCTGTACAAAGTTCTAGGGGAATTACCATTTTGACAATATTTATTCTCCCCATCTATTAGCAGGGAATGTGTTTCCATTTCCTTGTGTCCTCTTTTATTTCTTGGAGCAGTGTCTTTGTAAAGGTCCTTTACACACTTAGTTAAGCTGATTCCTAGGTATTTGATTTTCTGTGGCACAATTGTGAATGGAATCATTTTCTTAATATCTCGCTCTTCTCTTTTGGTTTCTTGTATATAGGAAAGTCACTCTCTTTCGGGTATTGATTTTGTACCCTGCCAACTCACTATAAGTATGTATTGTTTCTGGAGTTTTTGGTCTAGAGTTTAGGGTTCTCTAGGTATAATATCATGTCATCTGCAAATAGTGATAGCTTGACTTCTTCCTTGCCTATCTGGATGTCCTTAATGTCTTTGTCTTCTAGTATTCTTCTTAAAAATATTGGAAAATCTGTGAACATGCCCACTCAATTTTTTTCATTCTCTGTCCTTCTCCTCCAATATCCGGGGGTCAAGGGTGATCTAGGCATTCCTCCATTCAGACATCTCATTCTGTCATCAAGTTATTCTATTATAATGAGATCATCCTTCCTCTTCTGGTTTATTTCATTTAACACAATGTCTTCCCATTTCATCCATGTTGCAGCAACTTGCATGATTTTCTGCTTCCTTATGACTGAATAGTATTATATCGTGTGTCTATATCACTATATTTCTCATGACCCACTCATTATTATTGGACACCTAGGTTGATTCTAAATCTTAGCTATTGCACTAAGTGCTACAATAAATAATGGAGTACAAATGCCCTAAGTGAATAGTTTTTTGAAGATTCCTTTAGCTTCAATGCTGTGGAGGGTTTTTTCTATATTTTCTTCAATGTACTTTTATGGATTCAGGTCTGGTATTGAGACCTTTAATCCATTTTGATCTGATTTTGTGCATGGTGTTAGACAGAGGTCCAAATTTATTTTTTTTTACATGTAGCTGCTCCGTTTTCCCAGCACCACTTGCTGAAGAGGCTTTCTTTGATCCGCTTTGGACTCTTTGCACCTTTATCAAAATTAAATGATCATGTATTTCAGTATGGGTGTCAGGATACTCAAGTCTATTCCATAGGTCCACAGGTCTCTTTTTTATTCCAATACCACAATGTTTTAATTACTACTGCTTTGTAGTACAGTTTGAAGTTGGGAAAGGTGATGCCTTTACTTTAGCTATCTATGGGGGTTTATTAATCCATACAATTTCAGAGAGTGTTTAGTCAATTTCTTTTGAAGAATGTCATTGGTATCCTTATAGGGACAGCATTGAATCTGTCAAAGCCTAGGATGTATTACCATTTTGACAATGTTGATTCTCCACATCCATGAGCAGGGAATGTGTTTCCATTTCCTTGTGTCCTCTTTTATTTCTTGAAGCAGTGTCTTGTAGTTTTCTTTGTACAGGTCCTTTATGCAATTGGTTAAGCTGATTCTTAGGTATTTGATTTTCTGTAGCACAATTATAAATTGAATCATTTTCTTAATATCCCTTTTCTTCTCTTTCGTTATTTGCAAATAGGAAAGCCACCGAGATTGGGTATAGATTTTGCATCTTGCCGCTCTACAATAAGTATCTATTGTTCTAGGAGTTTTTTTAGTAGAGAGTTTACGGTACTCTAGGTATAATATCATGTCATCTGCGAATAATGATAGCTTGACTTCTTCCTCTTCTATCTGGATACCTTTATGTTTGCAGGACACCTAAGAACCTCTGCATCTGCCCTGGATTGCCTCCTTCAGGTCACTTTGCTAGATAGGGGGTAGTTTAAATGTGGCAGTTTATCTGATCATGTATTCTGTACTGGCTGGTATAAATAGTCTCTCATGCTACCACAATCATCATGGGACTAGCTAGATTTTACCAGCATATTTGCCTGGCCACGTTGGATCTCTAAGTAATTAGACCAGAGAGAAATGCTGTTTGCCTCCAAGCAAGCTGGCATGGCTCCCTGATAATTCAAAAGCAACTAAAATACAAACTACCGTGAAGTAAAGACGAGACTCTTGTGAAGGTTTGGAGAAATATTTAGCTGGCATTAGTATAGTCTGGTACAGAGGCATGCCATCACAGAAGCCCCCTTCTCTACCCTATAAAGGCATTTCCAGGCAGATCTTGGCTCAAGACATTAGCATATAAAAAGGGCCTAGGTGTGAGGTGCTGGGAGAAATTACCTGGGGGCATTTGACACTGCTAAACATATATACCCAATGAGGGGCCAGCAAAATGCTTAAAAACAACTGCTAATAGACCTCAAAGAAGACATTGACAGTAGCACAATAGTAGTTGGAGACTTCAACACTGCTTTATCAACTATGGATAGATCAACAAGACTGAAACTCACCAAGGAAATACTGACCCTGAAGGAATAAATGGAAGAAAGAGGACTGGTTGATATATACAGGGCTTTTCATCCCAAAAAGCTGAATACACATTTTTCTCCAGTGCATATGGAACATTCTCCAAGATAGACCACATGCTGAGCCACAAAGCATACCTCAATAAAATAAAAAAAGATAGAAATTGTGTCAACTTTTTTCTCAGACCATGATGCACTGAAAATGGAAGTTAACCACACACAGAAACAGGGAGTCAAATTAAACACCTGGAAACTGAACAGCTCACTGCTGAACAACCAATGGGTCATAGAAGAAATCAAACAGGAAATCCAAAGATTCCTGGAAACGAATGAAAATGAAGACACCAACTATAAGAACTTGTGGGACACAGCAAAAGCAGTGTTAAGAGGAAAGTTCATAGCTCTGCAAGCATTCATCAGGAAAGAAGAAAGGGCCCACATAAATAACCTGACTACACAGCTCAAAATATTAGAAAAAGACCAACAAAAGGAGCCTAACCCAGGCAGAAAGAAGGAAATAATAAAACTTAGAGAGGAAATCAATGAGCTGGAATCCCAAAAAACAATCCAAATGATTAATGAAACCAAGAGCTGGTTCTTTGAAAAAATAAACAAAATCGGCAAACCACTGGCAAGACTTGTAAGGACAGGGAAAAGAGAGAACCCAAATAAACAGAATCAGAAATGAAAATGGGGACATCACAACAGAACCCACAGAAATCCAAAAGATCATCAGAGATTACTTTGAGAGCCTGTATGCCATGAAACATGAGAACCTGGAAGAAAGGGATAAATTCCTGAAATCCTATAACCTCCCACGGCTGAAACAAGAAGACCTGCAATACCTGAATAAGCCTATCACCATTGAGGAAATTGAAACAGTAATTAAAAAGTCTGCCCAAACACAAAAGCCCAGGTCCAGATGGATTCACTAGTGAATTCTTCCAAACCTTTAAGGAGGACCTACTGCCAGTCCTTTTCAAGCTTTTCCAGGAAATAGAAGACACAGAAACACTCCCAAATAGCTTCTATGAGGAACATATCACATTGATACCCAAAGCAGGCAGAGACAACACACAAAAAGAAAACTACAGACCAATCTCTCTGATGAACACAGATGCTAAGATCTTCAACAAAATACTAGCAAACAGAATCCAAAGACTCATCAAGAAGATTATACATCATGACCAAGTAGGACTCATCCCAGGAATGCAAGGATGGTTCAACATTCACAAGTCAATCAACATAATACATCATATCAATAAGAGAAAAAAATAAAAACCATATGATCCTACAATAGACAGAGAAAGCATTTGACAAGATCCAACACCCGTTCATGATTAAAACCCTCCAGAAAATGGGAATTGAAGGAACCTTCCTCAGTATAGTCAAAGCCATCTACCAAAAGCCCACAGTGAGTATCATTCTCAATGGGGGAAAAACTGAAAGCCTTCCCCCTAAGATCGAGGGACAAGACAAGGTTGCCGCTCTCACCTCTTCTATTCAATATAGTACTGGAAGTACTTGCCATAGCAATCAGAGAAGAAAAGGACATTAAGGGTATCCAGATAGGCAAGGAAGAAGTCAAGCTATCATTATTCGCAGATGACATGATATTATACCTAGAGAACCCTAAACTCTCTACCAAAAAACTCCTAGAAACAATAGATACCTATAGTAGAGTGGCAGGATACAAAAATCAACAATCCAAAAGTTGGTGGCTTTCCTATATACAAAAAACGAAAGAGAAGAAAGGGATATTAAGAAATGATCCCATTCACAGTTGTGCCACAGAAAATCAAATACCTAGGAATCAGCTTAACAAAGTGTGTAAAGGATCTGTACAAAGAAAACTACAAGATACTGCTCCAAGAAATAAAAGAGGACATGAGGAAATGGAAACACATTCCTGCTCATGGATGCGGAGAATCAACATTGTCAAAATGGTAATACTCCCTAGAGCTTTGTACAGATTCAATGCAGTCCCTATAAGATTACCCATAATATTCTTCAAAGAAATTGACCAAACACTCCTGAAATTTGTGTGAAATAATAAACCCCCATGGATAGCTAAAAAATCCTCGTTAAAAAGAAGATGGGAGGCATCACCTTTCCAAACTTCAAACTCCACTACAAGGCAGTAGTAATTAAGACAGAGTGGTATTGGAATATAAACAGATCTGTGGACCTATGGAATAGAATTGAATATCCTGACACCCATCCTATAACACATGCTCATTTATTCTTTGATAAAATTGCAAATAGTCTGAAATGGAGAAAGGAAAGCCTCTTCAACTAGTTGTGCTGGGACAACTGGGCAGTTACGTGTAAGAAAATGAATTTGAATCTAACACCATGCACAAATATCAGATCAAATGTATTAAAGATCTCAATAACAGAACTGAATCCATAAAGTATGTTGAAAAAATATAGGGAAAAACCCTCCCCAACATTAAACCTAAAGGCATCTTCAAAGGATATTGAAATACCACTAACAAAGCAACTAGAAGAGAAAGTTAAACATAAGGGACTGCATGAAACTAAAAAAGCTTCTGCACCCTCAAAAGAAATGGTGACCAAGATACAAAGACAGTCCACAGAATGGGAAAGAATATTAACCCAATACCCATCTGATAAGGTTAATATCCAGGATATATCAGTCACTGGTATAACTTTTATAAGAAGTAAACAACGGACCCCCATAAAAATGGGGAGAAGAAATGAACAGAAACTTAAACAAGGAAGAAATTGAAATGGCCGAAAGACATATGAAAAAATGCTCATCATCGTTAATCATAAGAGAGATGCAAATCAAAATGACAATTAGATATCAGTTTACACCACAGAGACTGGCACATATTCAAAAGTGCAAGAACAAGTGCTGGCGTGGATGCAGGGTAAATGGGACTCTCATCCATTATTGGTGGGATTGTCGACTGGTACAGCCTTTCTGGGAAACAATATGGACATTCCTCCAAAGACTAGAAATTGAGCTCCCGTTTGACCCTGCCATACCACTCCTGGGTAAATACCCTGGTTAGCCAAAAACACACAGTGGAAACACCATCTGCACTTTTATTTTCATAGCAGCACTATTCACAATAGCCAGAATCTGGAAATAATCAATTGCCATAGAACTAATGACTGGATAAAGAAACTTTGGCACATCTATACAATGGAATACTATGCAGCTGTTAGGAAAAGTGAAGTTATGAAATTTGCCTATAAATGGATGGACATGGAGAGGATCATGTTGAATGAAATTATCCAGAAGGAAAAAGACAGATACAGAATGACTACATTTATTTGCATGGCATAAATAAATATATGTACATGTATGTACATATATTTATTTATGCCAGCCTATCACCCGGCTCGTCGCGCCGCTTGTGGCCGCGGTTCATCATTAAATGCTGGACTTAGAGATGACTGCAAGAGTATGCTACCTGCACGGCAGAGCCTGGCAAGCTACCCGTGTTGTATTTGATATGCCAAATACCAGTAACAATTATAGACCTCATTCCGAAATGGATTGTGGCTCTTTATATTCCTGGAGCAAGCAGATGCCCTTGGGCTCTACTAGCATGAGACAGGACATATGGAGATGTCACTGGGGCCCGCTCGAGCAAATCGATGAACACCGGGAAGACAGTGATACAGTGATACAGTGATACATATATTTATTTAAATATATGTATTTAAATAAATAAATGACATATAGTTTCAAGTATCCAAGGTCAAGCGAAAGATCAATCAGGAGGTCTTGTCAAAGTTGGAAATTATCACAAACTTGTGGGGAGTCAGAGGCTAGGGTAAGACAGAGATGGAACAGTGTGCTAATAATTGTCAAAAGTGCTAATACCATCCTAGAACAAGCATTAAATACAGGCAAAAATATACACATGGCAACCTCTTAATGTATGTAGTCTTATACACAATGTGTAAGGGATAGTTTTATACACAATGTGTAAGGGAAGGAAGAAAGAAAGAGAGGGGAAAATAGAGATAAAGAACCTGCCATAGATGCAGGTTAGGGAAGGAGGGAGGGAATCGGTGACATTGATGGTGGGAAATGGGCACTGGTAGAGGTATGGGTGCTGTAACACTGTATAACCAAAACCAAAATATGAACATATTATGAACTAAAAAAAGGGAGACATCCATGACATTGACAACTATCATCCCATCTGCCTGTTGTCAGTCATCTACAAGCTGTTCACTTGAATCATCCTGAACAGGATTGGCAGAACATTAGATGAAGGACAACCATGTGAGCAAGCTGGCTTGCAAAAATGATTCAACACAATCAACCATATAAACATGGTAACCAAGTTCATTGAGGTTTGTGGGGAGTTCAAACCGCTGTTCTGTCTAAAATTCATTGATTTAAAGAAAGCCTTTGATTCCCTTGAGACTGAAGTGGTCATCAAAGCCCTAGTCAAACAGGGCATTCAAACCCAATATATCAAGATCCTTTGTGAGCTGTATTAGGGATTCACCACCAAGATCTCACCATTCTACAAGAAATTGATTATTGATTTCTAAAGAGTGGTTCGACAGGGTGATACCATTTCACTTGAAAATCTTCAGAGCCACCCTCGAGAATGTCATGCAACAATTAGAATGGGAAGAAAGGGGAGTGAAGATAGATGGTCAGCAACTTCACCACCTCTGCTTTGCTGATGACATCGTTCTAATAACACCAAACATTAGCCAACACCAAACAAATGATGGCTGACTTCGACCGAGAATGTGGAAAGATAGGTCTACAGCTGAATCTCAACAAAACAATGTTCATAAAAAACTAACTAGTTCCAAATGCTCCATTCACTCTCAATGGAACAAACATCTCTGAATGCAGTAGTCATGTGTACCTAGGCCGAGAACTCAACATGAAGAATGACCTAGCTCCTGAGCTGTGCATGAGGAAGAGAGTGGCATGAAGAGCATCGAAGAAATAGCGAAAAGGACAAAGAATCTCTAGCTCCTGGCGCATCTCTTCCACTCCACCATTCTTCCTGCATTAACATATGCCTCAGAGATCTGGGCCCTATGAAAGCAGGATGAAAACACTGTTCGGGTCTCCCAAAGAGGAATTAAAAGAGCTATTCTTGGAATATCACATCTCACTCAGTGAGAGAAGGAATCTGAAATTCCAACCTCTGCGATAAGTGAGATTCAGGGCTACTGTCTTGTTTGCCAATACACCGAAAATCAGATGGGCTGGACATGTAATGTGACTTGGAGATGACTGCTGGACTAGAGTCCTTATCAACTGAATCCCATGGGACATCAAAAGATCATGTGGCCTGAATGAATGTTTTGAGCCTCTTCATATTTCTGGAGCAAGCAGATGCCATTGGGCTACACTGGCATGTGACAGGGACAAATGGAAATCTTACTAGCTTCCACTCAAGCAAATCGACAAATAATGTGATGTCATGTTTTCAAGTGATCTCTTTGTAGAATAGTTTCAAGTAAGAAACACAGAGCTTACTTTGTTTTTTTTTCTTGCTCAAAAAGTGCTGTAGTTGTTCATGATCTTTCATGGTTTATATGAACTTTAGTTTTCTTTGTTTTTTTCCTTTAAGATGTTATACGAGCTTTGATTAGGATTATACTAAATCTGTATATTACTTTCTAAAAATAGCTATATTGTCTATAGTAATAATCCCCATACATATATGTGGAACTTTTTTTTTTTTGCTTTTTTGGGTCACACCTGGCAATGCTCAGGGGTTTCTCCTGGCTCTGCACTCAGGAATCACTCCTGGCGGTGCTCAGGGGACCATATGGGATGCGGGGATCGAACCCAGGCCGGCATGGGCCGGCCACGTGCAAGGTAAACACCCTACCCGGCTGGGCTATTGCTCCGGCCCCAACTTTTTAATTGCTTAATATCTTACTCCTTGTCTTAGCATCTTGTAGTTATATAACTCTTTTCTCGTTCTTCATGAAATTTATTCCTTGGAACTTTTTTTTTTTATTTTGGGAGCAATATTATATAGGTTACCTTTACTAACTTTGTTCTCATTAATTGTTTGCTTTTAAGAATGTGATAGATTTTTTATATTGCCTTAGGAACCAGCCAATTTTCTGTACCCATTAATTTGGTTCTAATTAAGCTTTAGTGAAATCTTGGAGTTATGCAGTCTGAAAATAAACCTGGTTTCACTTCCTTTCAACCAGATGTCTTCTATTTTATGGCTGTCTAATTTCTCTGGCTAAAAATTCTAAAACCAAATCAAAGAAGAGGTGATATGTCAGCCTGATCTTGTTCCTGACTTTTTAAGCTTTTACTTTTTTCATCATTGAGTATCATGTTCACTTTGGTTTTTTTTTTTTTTTTTTTTTGCTTTTTGGGTCACACCCGGCAATGCTCAGGGGGTTACTCCTGGTTCTACACTCAGGAATCATTCCTGGCGGTGCTCAGGGGGACCATATGGGACACGGGGATCGAACCCGGGCCGGCACAGGCCGGCCGCATGCAAGGCAAATGCCTTACCCGCTGGGCTATCGCTCCGGCCCACACTTTGGATCTATATACTATGATAATTACTATGCTACAATGCAGTCTTTCTGTCCACATTTTATTAAGAACTTTTACACAAACAATGATCCTATCAAATGCTTCCTCAATATCTATTGATATTATCATATAATTTTTCTTTGCTTACTTACCACTTGTATCACTTGTCTTCCCGTTGTTCATCGATTTGCTTGAGTGGGCACCAGTAACATCTCCATACAACATGTCCATCTGTCCTGTCACATGCTAGTGTAGCCCAAGGGTATCTTCTCACTCCAGGAACATGAAGAGCCTCAAACCATTCCTTCAGGTAATGGGAATGAGGTCTATAACTGTTACTGGTTTTTGACTATATCAAATATTACACAGGTGCTTGCCAGTCTCTGCCATGTGGGTGGGATACTCTTGTAGTAGCCTCTCATCTCATGCATTTATTGATGAATTGATATAGTATATTTGCATTAGCTGGCTAACATATGATGAGCCATCATGGTGTGCCTAGAAGAATACTCATTCATCCATGATATATGATCCATTTAATGCTTTATTGAATTCGGTTAGTTTGTCAACACTTTGCTTAGATTTATTGCATCAGAGAGATATATTAAGTAAAAAACATTTAATTTATTTTAAATTATTACTTTTTCCCTGTCTGGTTTTGATATCAGGGTAATGTTTGCTTTATATAATTTTTTAAAAGATATTCCTTCTTTGATTTTTTTCCTTAAGAATCTGTGGAGAATTGGTTTACATTTTTCTTTCAAGGTTTGGTAATTTTCACTGGTAAAGTCATCTGTTTCAGGAATTTGCTGTTTGTTTTTTGTTTTGTTTCAATTTCTTCTATTATTGTTTCAGTTTCCATACTCATGATCAATCAAAGATGTCTTTTTCTCTTTCCCATATTGGTAAGCTCTATATAAAAATGAATTCATTCAGTTTCTAAATTCTCAATTTTTTTGGCACATAGCTATTCATAGAAGCCTGTTATAAAGTTTTGATTGTCATATCTGTTGTAAATTCTCCTTTATTCCTGATTAGTTTTAATTCACATTTTATCTCTTCTATTAAAAAAAGTAAAGGTGATTTTATTTAAATAAAAAAAGTGATTTTATTTAAACTTTAAAAACAACTTTTCTTTGATATTTTTATTTTGTTTTCAATTTAATTTTTTTAATTTTTATTTTTTGTATTAACCTTTGTTTTTTGGAAGGGGGCCAATTTTAACCCCAACCAACTATGCTCAGGAATTAATTATTCCTGGCATTTGCCCAGGGATCACTTTGGATGAGCTTCAGGGACTGTGCGTAATAGAGGATAGATCCCAGATTACCCATGTGCAGGGAAACAGTGTACTATCTCATATTCCCTCTCACTCCTCCTAACTTTGTTATTTTCTTGTTATTATTCCTGTTGATTTAGCTGTAAAATTGAATTATTCGTTTGTGATATTTCTTAATACATTGTAAAAGCCTGTATTATTATTAACTTCATTATTTAAACCATTTTTATATTTATAATAATTCTCCAGCTGTCATTCTTGGAGTTCTCTTCTTAAACTTTGCAGCCTTTTCTCCCTGTTGTGTGAAGTAGAATTTTCACGAATAAGACAGTGGTCTGATCCTGTTTGGAATTTGGGGGCATCAGTGACTTCAGTCAGGCAAAACCATTGATTGAATATGATGTGGTTAATTTCACTGTGGAACTGTCCACCAGGAGCTTCCCATGTCCAACATTTCGATTCAGCCTTCTGGAACTGTGAGTTCCCATGAATAGTCTTAGTGGACATGATGAATTCAGATAGTCTCTCACCCCTGTTCTTTCTTGATATTTCTTGGTTGTACCATCAGGTCCTCAATATATGCTTTTGATGCCAGCATACATGCATTGAAAGTACAGACAGTCATTTTAGTCCTTCGTTTTGACAGCCTAGTTTGGACCTGAGATTTTATCAGCCACTCCTTGTTCATTTTTCTTAGTGCTGCCATATTAAGAACTCTTTTCAGGGTCTGGAAATAAACATTGTTTTTACTGGTTTTGGCATATCAAATAAACATCGGACCGCTTGCCAGGCTCTGTTGAGTTCTAGCAGAGCTAGACCCAGCATTTAATGTACTTGCTAGAGCCTGATGAGCCTGGCATTTAAATACATACTTTAATTTATTATTGATCCAGTGATTGATAATACTATTTTGCCTCTACATGTTTAAGCTTTTTTATATGTTTATCTGGGCATACCTGGCCATGCTCAAGGCTTATTCCTAGTGACTATTGGAGTGCTCAAAGAAACATATGTGGTGCTGGGATTAAACTAGAGTCAGCTGAATTTAAAAGGCAAGGACCTTAATCTCTGGACTGTCTCTTCAGCCTAATGAAAGAAAAAAAAAGGTTTGTACCACACTCAGTGATGGTCACTATTTAGTCCTTGCTCTCTGCTCTGGATTACCCCTTGAATTGCTGGAGAACAAAATGCAGTGACTTGATAAGGCAAGAAACTGAACCCTGTACTATCTCTCCAACCACTACATGTGTGATCTTTTCCTGATTTCCTTTTTTTTTTTTTTTTTGGCTGAGTTCTAATTTTATGGCATAATGATCATAAGACACTTCTTTTTCTAAATTTACATATATGTATTTATAGATGTTTAGTGTCTCAGTATATAGTATATCCTTTGAAAAGTTCTGCATACATTTGAAAATTGTAAAATTGGTATCTGTTTATTTTATTTTGTGATCACACCCAATATACTTAGGAGCTACTCCTGGCTCTGCACTCAGCAATCTAGCCTGGTGGGGCACAGGAAACAGGGAACTATATAGGGTGCCAGGGATTTAACCTGCTGTGTGAGAAACAAACATACTACCTCCTACTTTAGTACTATTGCTCTACTTCCTCCCAAACTGTATATTTTGATAGGGGTGAGATTTGTCAGTTAAGACCTTTGTTTTTATTTATTCTTTGTCTACTTGGTAAATTGAAATGGGTCGTTAATATTTACCAATACTATTATGCTGTTGTCAATAATTCTTTTCTTTATTAATTAATAAAATAAACATTTTTGTTACTGTTATTAATATACAATAAGTGTATTTTTCTTAAAATTAGCACTTAACCATTTGTTAGAATGGGAAGGAATGGGAGTGAAGATAGATGGTCGGCAACAACTACACCACCTCCGCTTCGCTGATGACATCGTTCTAATAACACCAAACATTAGCCAAGCGGCACAAATGCTGGCTGACTTTGACCGAGAATGTGGAAAGGTAGGTCTACAGCTGAATCTGAAGAAAACTATGTTCATGAGAAATGAACTAGTTCCAGAGCCCCCATTCTCTCTCAATGGAACAAACATCTCTGAATGCAGCAGTTATGTGTACCTAGGTCGAGAAGTCAACATGATGAATGACCTAAAACCTGAGCTGCGCCAGGAGGAAGAGAGCGGCATGGAATGCCTTCAAAGGCATCGAAGAAATAGCTAAAAAGGACAAAGAACCTCCAGCTCCGGGCACATCTCTTTGACTCCACCGTTCTCCCTGCATTAACATACGCCTCAGAGACCTGGGCCCCTACGAAGCAGAATGAGAATGCTATTCGGGTCTCCCAGAGAGGCATCGAAAGAGCTATGCTTGGAATATCACGTCTCACTCAAGTGAGAGAAGGAATCGGAGTTTCTGACCTCCCGTCGCTATTCCAGAATCAGGGGCGCTGTCTCGTTTGCCAAGGCATCGAAAATCAGATGGGCTGGACATGTAATGCGATTTGGAGACAACCGCTGGACTAGAGCCGTTACCGACTGGATCCCACGGGATGTCAAAAGATCCCGTGGCCGCCCACCTACAAGATGGTCAGACTTCCTTGTTAAGACCCTGAAGGAACGGTTTGAGGCTCTTCATATTCCTGAATCAACCAGATGCCATTGGGCTACATTGGCACGTGATAGGGTCCAATGGAAATGTTACTGGCGCCCGCTCGAGCAAATCGATGAGTAACTTGGGATTCAAGTGATCAAGTGATCAAGTGATCAAGATTAATTAATAATTGCTTAGTGTATTTTGCAAATTTTTCATTTGAGACATATATATCAATAAGTGTATTTTTCTTAAAATTAGCACTTAATAATTTCATAATGCTATCCTTATGCCTTTTTAGCCTATTTAGTTGTAAGTCTAAAATTTTATAAAAGAAAACTGTTCATGACTATTTTTCCCTTTTTTCCTTTTACATTTTTCTTGATCCATGATTTACTATTATTAATAATGGTTGCTCATGTACATAATTTCAATGCCACATCCATCACCAGTGTATCCTTTACTTTCCTTTTAAAATAACTGTGGAAGCACTAGAGAGATAGTATAGTGGGTAGGGTACTTGTCTTGCTCATGGTCTACCTTGGATCAATCCAAAACACCCCCATATGGTTCCTGAGTCCTGTTTTTGAGATATAACTGAGCATAGAGCCAGAAACAAGTCCTGCGAAACACCAAGCATGTCCCCAAAACCAAATAAATAAAATAAAATAAAATAAAATACTATTGAATATAGGATTGCTTTTTTGACCCTTTCAATTTGATCCTATATTTATCTTGAAAGCAAAGATGTATCTACTCTGTGCAACAAAAAATATGGATTTTGCTTTTTGATCCATTCTTCCACTCAATGCCATTAATCAGTGAATTCAGACCAATAATCACCAAATCTCATTTGACCTACTACTCCCATTTCAGGAAAAAAAATTACTCAACACCCACTATAAATCTATTTTCTTTTTAAGAGAACAAATAGGAAGTTTCTTCAATTGCTCCCAAGGCTACTGATCCCCATCCTTCCCTCACCCAATCTGATCATTCAAACCCTTTTTTTAAAGAGAGGGAAAAACTGCTCACTTTGGAAAACACTGATTTAGACTACGTAACAGTTGTATCACTTGTATCATGTCTTCCCTGTTATTCAGCGATTTGCTCGAGTGGGTGCCAGTAACATCTCTATTTGTCCCTGTTTGCATACTAGTACAGCCCAAGGGCCTCTGCTCACTCCAGGAACATGAAGAGCCTCAAACCATTCCTTCAGATCATGTAAATAAGGTCTATTATTATTACTGGTTTTGTCATATAAAGTACTACACCAGTAGCTTGCCAGGCTACCATTTGGGCGCACAAAGTTTTTGCATTTACTGATAGACCCTCCAGGCTCGAGGAAACTGGGAGAGCCTGGGTAGCAGCTCCATCTGTGTCTGTGAAATAGGTTTCTCTCTAGGGTGGGGTTCTGATGAGCTGGGCTAGAGATTGACTTCTCTCCCAGGTGGAGCTCTGATGAGCTGTGGGATCTGGAAGTTGAAAATGGCTGCCATCATAGTGCAGGGGGTCCTACGAGAACTATTGAAATATAACAGTTTATCACCAAGGTCAAGGGTCCTCATCATTTTCCATTGATATATTTTCACACATTTTTCTTCCATTCTATTTCAACATTTTCCTTTTATAAGATAATTGACTTCCTTCTGTTTCTTCTGTTTTCTTCCATATATTTGTTATCAGGTAGCACTGAGGTTTATACTTACAGTCCTATTCATGTGCCTATTACTGTGGATTGATCTTGCATACGCAATAGGGCCACATTCTTCTTCTTTTCCATCTCCCATAACATATAATTTTGGTTTCTTACTACTATTAGGAGAGATTGTTTTTATTTTTTATGGGACCCTTTAACAATTATTGCTAGGCCAGTTTGGTGATGATGAATTAATTTAATTTCATATTTTTTGTATATTTGAATTTCTTTGTTCAGGATAGAATAAGGGATATTCCACCCTGCCTCAGGTGCTTCTAGGATAATGTATTTATTTTCAATGTTCAGCACTTTATTTAAAGTATGCCTTGGACTGTGTCTGTTTGGCCTTATTTTGCATGGGAATCTGGACTTTTCTTCTCTGAATTAGGTAATTCTGTGGCTTTTATTTCTTCCAGTAGGGTTTCTACTTTTATTTTCTGCTCCAGGAATGCCTGAAATATTTCCTCTGTTTCTATTTTTTAATATACTTACTAACCTCTATGTGTCAAGTGGTGCACTGACTTCCCTTGGTTTGTTTAGTATGTCTTAGCACAGATCTGTAGGCTGCCAGGTATGACCTAAGGATATTTACTCAGGAAATTGGTGTCTCTTCCTTTATATACTGACAATCTTTCACTGTTTAGATGATTGGAGATCTCGTGCCAATAGAAGCAGGCAGGCAGGGAGTGTGTGTGTGTCTGTATGTGTGTGTGTGCGTGGGGGGCTGGGATAGTGAGAAGGATACCGGGACATGGATGGTGTGAAATGTACATTGGTGAAGGGATAAGCATCGAACATTGTATGACTGAAATCAATCATGAACAACTTTGTAACTGTGTATCTCGTGAGTGGTTTTAATAAAAATAAATAAGCAATTAAAAATAATATATACGTAAATTAGAGGGAGAGTGGAGATGCTACTGTCAGAAGGTTCCAGAATTTCAAGTCTGTCAAACAGTTGCAATCTTGGAATTAATTGGAGGACAGCGCAATCAGCGAGCTCCCTCTCCTCTGGGTATCATGTCATAGTGCATCAGATCATCCGCTATCTCTCTGCTGCCATTTAACTCTTGTCCGTAGGTTCTTTTTTATATTTTCCATCTATAGGACAGTCAGAACTGATGGCCCATCCACATTATGGTCTGCTCTCCCCTTCTGCCTCCCTACATATGCACACCAGCCATGTAGAACCCCCATTTTTATTAAGCTATCGTCAATACACAATAACTAATTATTCATAATTGGTTTCATTCATACAATCTTCCATCATCCATTCTCTTCACCAGTGCACATTTCCCACCACCAATTCCACTCCACCCCCCCATGCCTGCTTCTATAAAAAGCACTTCTCTCTCTGTCTCTGTCTCTCTCCCTTTCTCTCACTCTCTCTTCTTTTTGGTCTTATGCTTTGCAATGCAGATATTGAAAGGTGATCAGGTATATCCCTTTACCTACTTCCAACACTCAGGTCTGTCCAAAGCGTATTCCCAACTATCATTGTCATGCTCTGACCTATGAAGTGCTGCTGCCAAACTCTTTCAGGAAGGTGCACACAGGAAGAGAGTGTTCTAGAAACTGTTTATACTTCCATCAGGACTTGGTTTCCTTAGGAGTTACAGGGATATATTGTAGGGATGACTTTCAAAGTCCATATATGCCATCAGTAAAAATAAATGTTTCTCTCTTAAGGGTTGCTTAATGTAAACATTTGGAGCCAGGATATGTCAACAATAGTTTATCATCATTCCTATACCTTATTGTTGATGTAATCCAACCTGTTCAAGACAGTTTCCTGCCTGAGGATTGTGCAGTGGGATAGTGTCCTGTCTTCTTTCTGTGTTTGACTATGCCTTTGGTTATTTTCTCTTTCTATTTGAAAATAAAACAGACTTCTGCCCTCGTCACCCTATCCTGACTTGCTAAGAAATAGTCCACAAATTTATGGAGGAAATTTTGCTTGGGAAGATGATTTCAATGACTACAGCTCATCTGAGTAAACCTTTATATTTTCCCGGTCTCTTTCCACCAACTTCCACTCTTCTTCTGACTAAGACAAAATTTAAAACAGCCCTGGGTTGGTGTCGGGAAGCAAGTTCCCTTCTACCTCCGAGCCGGCGGGGAATGGATGAAGACTCCGGAATCCAATGCAGTTTTAAAAGGGCTTTACTATCACAGGATCCAATATACAATCCAAGAGCAGGGAAAACCTCTGGACTCTGGGTTTCCCAGCTAGGCCCCAGCCAGGTGTAGGCCAAGATGGCTGCCACCACTTGTTGAGGCCCAACAGAGAATGGAGAGGACGGAGAAGCAAAACACCAAGGGAAGCCGGAAATGGCAAAAAGGGGGGAAAAGAGAGAGCCTCTTTTTTTTTGCAGCTTATTTTATAGCTAGAAATCTGCCCAAACTCCCCAGCTCAGCCCATTCTGGGCTGGGCTATCTAGAGATGAAAACAAGAAAATAGCTCTATAGAAATGTAGCAACTTCAGGAGGCCATCTGGCCGTTTACAAGGACCCAGACCTAATTAAAAGCCTCCTAGCAGAGCTGGGAGAAGCTATAAGCTAAATGTAACTTCCCCTGGAGGGAAGGATCAAATGTCCTCAGGTAATTTCTTCTAGCACCTCACCTAATATCTTGAGCCAAGATCTGCCTGGAATTCCCTTTATAGGGTAGAGAAGGGGGTTTCTGAGATGACATGTCTCTGTACCAAAGACTAATACTAGTGCCAGTTAAATATTTCTACAAGCCTTCACAAGAGTCTCATCTACTTCACAGTAGTTTTTGTATTTTAGTTGCCTTTGAGTTATCAGGGAGCCATGCTTGATTGCTTGGAGGCAAACAGCATTTCTCTCTAATCTAATTACATAGAGATCCAACGTGGCCAGGCAAATATGCTGGTAAGATCTAGCTAGTCCCACGATGATTGTGGTAGCATGAGAGAATATTTATACCAGCCAGTACAGAATACATGGTCAGATAAGACTGCCACATTCAGACTACCCCCTATTTATGAAGTGACCTGCAGGAGGCAATCCAGGGCAGATGCAGAGGCCTAGGCTTTTAGGTGTCCTGCAACAGGTTGGTACACTAATTTTAATTCCATTTTACTTTTCTTCCACAATGCTCCCTGTATTAACAAAGAAAATATTAGTCTCATTGTCTGACCCATTTTGAGGGACAGCTATATTTCATTATTCAACCACTTGTGTTATGTAACAAACAAATAAGAAAATCTTTGTTCCGGTTTTTCTTATTTGAAAAGAAGCATATACCACTGAAGTTTCTTTAGGAACACATTGGCCTTTAAGCAATCTAAGTAAATAATATTGGTGACTTAGAGAGCAAAGACCTCCACAAATTCAAGGTGGATGAGAAGTGTGTTTAAAAACAATATCAGCAGCATTCCGGGGAGTATACATTTGATATTTGCATTGCATGTCTGAAATTAATTATAATTCAAAGGAGTTTATCCAGAAGAGAATGAGAAGTTTCAGGATCAGCAAAAAGAACTGAATTTCTTATAGTTTCTTTGTGACCTTATTTCATGTTCCAGGAAAAACTTTAATGGCAACCACCAAAAAGGGAAGGTCTTCCAGGAGACAGAGTTGAAGGGAGGCTATTAATGGGTAGTCTGTAAAGAGAAACCCAGGCTTTTTCTCCCCCTCTTCATTCCCCTCAAGCAAAGGAACCTCTTACTTTTATGTCTATACCATATGCTCTTATAAGTGTTTAGTGAGGATTTCATTCCCAGAACCTCGATCTGTTGGGTAAATTAAAAACAAACAGTCCATCAGTTTATAATTGATTTCCAATTGATAGAAGGTACTGCTTTTTTTTTGCTTTCCCCCTTAGGTCACTTGAATCAAAGAAAGAAAAGCAAAGAAAGAATGAAGTAGTGAATTTTCCAGAGTCCTCCAAAGAATGATTAGCTTGGTGAGTCTTCCTGAGTCCTTTATTCCTGTTGACAGCTGATTTTCTTAAACAAGTTAATACCTGCTGGGGTAGATTGGGTATTTTTAAATCTCCCTCCACTAGTGCTGATGTCTTTAAAACATGAAATGGTCCCATACTTTGTTTGTAAACTCCTACTATGTAGTTAAATAGCTACTTACAAAGTAATCGAGGTAAGGAACTGCAACTCTGTGCAGATATCTCAAAACTCAACCCTCTACATTGTAGTTTTAGTTTTTTTCTTCCCAGGCAAGACACACGGTGTAATTTTTTTTTTCTCTTTTTTTGATTACATGATGTCAGCACATACTCCATCGCCTCCTGTATAAACTGACACTTGACAGGCCTATTGCAATGTTCTCTGAGCCTGCAAGCTCAGTTATTGTTTCCAAGCTTCTGGAGCAGTGGCAAGACTGGGGAGAGAGTTTGGTTTTTTTGATTACCACGAAAGCTTTTGAGGGAGCCAGTTTTTCCACTTTTCTTCAGTTTTCACATCAAAACTTCTACTTAATTAAAAACTATTTAAATAAAAACTTCTACTACTTTTAGAAATGTCCCACTTTCAGGGGCAATAATCAAGGTTCTTACTGGCTTCAAAAAATGAAAATATGTATTCCATGAACAGGGGCTCCAAAGAATAACCCGTGTTTGTCTCAACAGATCACATTTCTAAAGATGAAAATGGTCCATCTTAATTCTTTCCTTTATAAGAGTTACAGGAGGCTTTTAGAAATGTAAGCATCCAAAGTGTGTGTGTGTGTGTGTGTGTGTGTGTGTGTGTGTAATAGTAAGGAAGAAAAGATAGCATCTGTGAAAAAAGAGAGAATTTCTATTTTAAGGGCCCTATTCTGGCTTAGAAAATTTGTTTCTTTCCAGCAATACTTCCCCTTTTACTTCACATGAATTGATCCAGATCTGATCCAGGATTATTGACCATTATTCAGACATTCTGGTCTGCTGGAAAATCTACAACTTAGACTATAAAGAGCATTAAAATGACATTTGCAGTGTTTAACAGCATTTCTCAATGAGGGATTATATGGGGCCCTCTGTTGACTACCAGGATATTCCAAAAATGGCACAGGTGATAGGCATGTAAATGGGGGGGGCCAATGGCACCTGATGAGTAGGCCAAGCACGGGGACAGAGAAAGAAAACAAGCTCAGAAGATGGCCACAGTTAGAAAGAGTTGGGGAAACATCAGCTTAGAATATCCTTCTACAAATTTGTGACTATAATCATTTTTTGAGTTACTGACCATGCCAAGGAAAACAATATTTGTTGCAAGGGTGAAAATTTCCAGGTCAGGATTTTCTAAATCAAAAAGGATTATAATGGGGCCAGAGCAATAACCCAGCGGGTAGGGTGTTTTGCCTTGCAAACTGCCGACCTGTGCCTGCCCGGGTTAGAACCCTAGCATACCATATGGTCCCCGAGCACCGTCAAGTAATTCCTGAGTGCAGAGCCAGTAGTAACCCTAACCCCTGAGCATCGCCGGGTGTGACCCAAAAAGCAAAAAAAAAAAAAAAAAAAAAGAATAAATATATTTTCATTCCGAAGACTAGCAAAGAGGGAAGAGAGGGCTGTGACTTCCAATGCTGAAAGTGTGCCTGGGTCACACTGCCTGCCACTAAGCTCACTCAGTGAGTTCAAACCACTTCCAGAAACACACATTAGCAAAGGGTGGGTAAGCTGGGAAGCTGGACTCCAGGCGCATCCAAGCTTCATTCCATCTCTCCTTTCATCAACTCTGTGAAGTTGATCAAGTCAATTAACTTTCAGGATATCAGTTTCCACATCTGCAAAAATGAGGCTGAAAATGATCTCAGGGCACCTGTGAGGATTATAGGATTACAGCTCATGAGTTTCTGAAACAGGAGGCAGGGACATCATAGTCCCCACTAGGAAAATCTGCACCTGGGAGTAACCCTGTTTATGCAACAGAGTTAGGGTGTCTGCTCAGAGAGACTCACAATGGGATAATGTTGGGTGACATGCCCTACTTTAAGCTCCAGCTACACTTAGCTTGCAGCCCTCCCAGCTCAGCTAGGGGAGATTTTTGAATCAGCTCCTGGCATTAGCGAAGCCAAAAGACCCACCTGAAGTGCTGCATTTCAATAGAGTCTTTTTACCTGCCTTCATCTCTAGATAGACCATCCCATGATCGGCCTAGGCTGGGAGGTTTTAGCTGGCTCCTATCTATAAAATAAACTTGAGAATGAAGAAAGGTGTTTTCTGCCATTTTGGCTTCCCTTGGCTTTCTGCCTCTCCTCTGCATTCTCTTCGCTGTTGGGCTTTTTAACACATGATGGCAGACATCTTAGCCTACACATGGCCGGGGGTCCTTCTGGGAACCCAAAGTCCAGGGTTTTTCCTGTTCTTGGATTGTATAACAGAACCTGTGACTATAAAGCCTTTTTAAAACTGTGCTGGATTCCTGACTTTTCATCCATTCCCCACCGGCATTGGAGGTAGAAGGGAACTTATTTCCTAGCATTGGTGGGGGCCCCCAAACACTTTAAATTTTGTGCCAAAAAGCTAGAAATATAATGCAGTATTTACGGCTCATGCCTTGCAGGCAGCTACCCTTGGTTTGCTCCCTGGTCAATGCATACAGTTCCCAAGCACTGAAAGGAGTGATCGCTGAGCAAAGAGCTAAGACTAAGCCCTAACCTTTTACTAGGTATGGCCATCAGAGCCACATACATCCTTACATCAACATGCCCAGAGGCAGATTCACCTTAAAAGTTCCTAAGGTATAAATTTCAGGTTGATCCATTACTTGTAGCATCCTTTAGAATTCATTGCATTTATATATTTTTCCTAACACAATCCTTCCCCCAATTGCCTAAGGTTTAGATACACAAAAGTGTGATCTGTGTCCAGGACTCCCTGCACTCATAATTACTTCATTATTTTATAGCTACAGAAGAAATGAAAGAAATGGAATATTCATCAGCCCTATATTCCTTAACATATTCCTTAACCCTAGTCCCTGCCTCAAGCTTCAGCGGCTGCTTAAGTTCTGTGCCTTACCCAGGAACCAATCTCCCTTCTCACCCATCCACCAGGTTGGAAAAACCAATCAAGAAATATCCAAGTGAAGATTCAGTAAGACACACATACTGATATAGCAGGCTGGAGATAGGGAAGGGCTCCCATAGCAATGGAATTCTTAGGAAATAGTAAGATCACCTAGCCGAAAGACCATCAGGACCTGCCTTGTGAGCACAGAAACTAAGGCCTGATGAGACTATCACCTGGTGCCAAGAGACCCCAAAGATAAGGCTGGGTAACCTCCCACACGCAAAAGCAGCTCCAGTAGGAGCAAAACCCAGGAAACAAATTTCAAAGATGACATCAATCACTCCCCAACTATCCCTTCCGCAGCCACCTTAGCCTTCGCTCTAACCTAACCAGAAGCCAATGTGGGGTATCTTGGGGAAAATCCAATAGAAGTCACCTTGAACAAAGGAAACACACGTGCATGCTTCCCAAGTCCATGTACTGCGTGTGCCCACATGGCTAAGCATGCCTGCTCCCTAAGTGCGTGTGTTGCCCAGTACATGTGTCATCTGCATCTCCTCTCTTGAGATATGTACCGTGGCTTTCTGTCTCTGGAGAAGCCCACATTCTCTCTTAAACGTGTTGCTCTCTCTCCCTTCACTCTCTAGCCTTCCCCTTCGTTGAAGTCTCCAAATAAAACCTGTTTTACTTCACTGCTAATCTGCTCCGTGAACCTGGATAAAGCCTAGGACAGACTTTTCTTTCCTGCAAAGAACAAGTCGGTACTCTAATCTGAGTCTGTGTCTCCCAAAGAGACTAGTTGATGGGGATCAAATCCTTTGCCAAGAAGATCAAGTGGATGTGAGGTGAGGGCTTGATGGCCACACTCATGAAGCTGGGCAGGCTCTGGCCCATGCCATTACGGGAGTTCCCATCCAGATTTTTATCAGTCTTAGCCTTCCAAAGCTGGTCCTAGGATGGCAGGGGGCAGTTCAGGAGAAATTGACTGCGTCTCCTCTCCCCAACCTCAAAAAGTCACCCCTAGAGGACAAAAGCGGCTCAATACCAATAACTATAATGGAAGAGTTTACATTTAACCTGTATAAGTAGTAGATAATTCTCACTTAACTCCACATATGGGGCATGAAATTTATAATTATATAGCTGCATGTTATTGTGTTAACAAAAAGGTTTAATTTATCTCTTTTGCAGCCCTCCTAATGAATTCAGCCGCCTCTTAATAATTTCTCAAACTGCAATGCCTATCCCTCTGCACTGGTAGAATTCTGTGACTATTGGGAAAAAGAGTGATTCCCATATAGTCCTCCAGAAAAACTATTTATTTGCCAAAAAGAAAAAAAAACGAAATTTTAAAAAGAGGGACTGGATTTTCTTTGATCAGTTGGAATTAGTTTGCGTAATGCTCAATAAAATAAAAAGCAGGATTTGACTCTCCAAAATGTTTTGGACTCCAATGATGCAATCCCCCGAATTTAAATTTATAAGGTTGCTTTGTTCCAGCTCCCTTAGCCTCAGTTCCCATGTAAATGTTTGCTTTCAGGGCAAAATCATGAAGCATCTGGATGGAATCTATTCTGGCTTCAGGAAGACAAAATGCCAACCCTATAGAAAAACTGTCCATCTTTAAATTAAATTCAAATCCCACACAGCTTGCACCCCTAACCAAAGTCTGTTTCTCTACATCTTTATAAGAAACTACATGATTTAAATCATCTGTATAGTGATTTCTTTTTTTTCTATTCTTCAAATCTTTGGAGGTAAATGTGGTGCTTGTTAACATGAGGAATTGATAGTTTGTTGCCATTTTCCATGGTCTTGACATTTGGAAACATTTGAGATCAATAAAAGCAGACACAAGGAAACAAATTTGATAACTGCTTTTGAAGGAATAAAGGTAGAATATTAAAACAGAATTCAAAAAAAGACATGCCCTCATCCCAAATCGAGAATAAATCTGAAGCTTGAAAAATTTTTGATTAACTATCTGTCATAAAAGTTGAAGGCAATCTTCTGCATATTTAGAGGAATACGTCTCATTCCCCACTTCTCCTCATTTCATACGCCAACATCATACTAGTTCAAGACTAGTGACAAATTGGTTCACTCATATCCTCCCTTCCATCTCTAGAATTGAGATGGCTAGCCAGTCCTCAAAGCAAAAATCACAACACCCAGTCTGGAAGTCTGCTAAGCTTTCTTTTCCGATAGCAGCGCCTCCTCTCATTTTGTCCCTGGTATAAATGCCTTCTTAGTTTATCAGTGGGAGGAACTTAGGCGGAGACCTAACATATAAACATGGATTCAGCTTTACTCTGGACAGGTATTCTCCGGCCCCATACTTGGCTTCTTCATGTCTTCTCATATAAGTTCATCTGCCCAATGTCCCTAATATTGTATAGGTGTACAATCTATGTGTCTCATCAGTACTCTGTGGCTTAAAGTAGACAAGAACTGGGTTTGGTCAAGCAGAACCCTGTAAAATCTCCCATCTCAATTAGAAAGTTTCCATGAGAAAACAATATTATTACCAATATTAGCAATGATAATTATTTTTTTTCTTTTTCTTTACTTTAACTTATTTATTATACCAACAAGATAGATATACAGTTACAAAATGTCCATGCTTGGGTTTTTGGCTTCCCTGAAAGTTAAAAACAGTAATCCTCCCACCAGTGCCCACGTTCCCACAACTAATGTCCCCAATTCCCTCCCCACTCCCCCCCTGGAGCTTGTTCCAATCTTTCTTTTCTCTTTTCCTCTTTTCTCTCTCTCTCTCTCTCTTTCTCTCTTTTTCTTCTTTGCGGGATCAAAGCACTCCATGTATGTTTATGGTGTTATTACAGTGTGTGCTATTTTTTGACCCATATTCAATGCTCTACCACTAGTCCCCGGTCTGCCCAAACACAAAATACCAGGTCCAGATGGATTCACCAGTGAATTCTTCACCAAACTTTGATACAGAGGACCTATTTCCAGTCCTTTTTTAAAGCCTCCTTCCAGGAAACAGAAAGATGAAACAGAAACTACTCCCTAGTATAGCTTCTACGATATATGTCGCCCTGATGACGCATGCAAGCAGGCAGAGACTGAAGCAAAACAAAAGAAAGAAAACACAGACCAATTTCCTTGATGAACAAAGATGCTATGATCTTCAACAAAATACTAGAAAAAGAATCTAGAAGACCATTAAAAAGATTTTACCTTGTGACCAAAGTAGATATGTGTGGGGTGGTATCCCGAAGCTGGCCAAACTTGGAGCGGGGATTTGGGCTACTCCCAGCTCCTTTAGCCGCCAGGCGGGAGGGTATAGCGGGAGAGCAACCAGCCACCACACACATGCAATCAGAGAGAGGCACTCCCAGACCTATAGCTATGCAGCAACACTGGAAGAGTAGACACTCAGACCCAACTATTCCCAGGCCCACACTGGCTACTCTCGTTCCCTCACATGGAGCGCCCATGGAGTTCCAGTAAAAGCGGCAGCAAATGGCCCGCAGTCCCACGGCCAAGTCCAAACTTAGCACACTTCTACATGTAGGTCCACCACTGGTGCCACGGATTGGGGATTTGGGTCCCTCTCCTCCTATTCCACAACATCCCATAAGAATGGCGATGTGCAAATACTCTTGACAACAATGGAAGTTTAGGACCAGTACCTTCTTCCCAGGATCTTTAACTTTTTACACTGTAATGATCAGTTCTTACTCCTTGCTTGGGGGTAAAAAGGCTGCAAAGCTATTTAAAAGAGAAGCCCAGAATGACCAACGAACTGGGAACTCTTTGGCACCATTGCAGCAACATGGCAAAGATACCATCATTGACGGCATCAATGAAGCATACAACCAACTGGTTAAGCACCTCCTGGTTGAGCAAGAATGCTGAGAAAGAAAAGGACAGAGAGGATGCTTTTCTCTCAGAAACTTCTTGGAGCCCATTTTAGCAACACGGCAAGGCGGAGTGCTCCCAGGAGCACTCCCAAATGCTAATGTCCAAGCTTTAAGCTACACGTGTAGAGAATTTTGGCGTGCAAGACCTCAAAGACAGAAGAGCAGAAATAACTGGAAGATGCAGCAGAAGCCGGGAAAACTGCCGGCACACTGCCCGCCTGTCCTTCTAACCATATAAGACCAAGTAAGACTGCCCTTCCACCCTGATGGATCTATCGCACTTCCAGAAAGGCACGAGAAGATCTACCAGGGGACTTCTACTCAAACAAATCTCTTTGATAGCCACATCCACCTACCCACTACCAAAATTCCACAGGATGGATAATGCCATTTCCAACGTTCTCCCTTCTGAAATCCGACATACCATCTAGTTACATTGCAGGGAGACAGCACCAATTGGAAACACAAAGTCCAGACCGAACACCTAAGAAGAGATCTCTGCCGTCGGTACTCCTGCATCCAATGTATTACACACACTAGCTCGGCTCTTCACACGCTACCTGTGCGTGGAGATTGCCTCCCAATGTAAACCAGCGGGACGGTTCTACTGTTCTGTTCAAGAAAGGAGACATTCAACCTGGCAATACTACCGGCGGCACCTTAAATTTGCTCACCTGTCACTTTGCGTCATCTCTACAACGAAGCTGTTTACACGGGGTCTCTCTCTCCGAAGTGAGAACGAGAACACTAGATGGAAAGGACCATGCGAGCAAGCTTGAGCTTCTAAAGGATTCAAAGCACAATGCGAAGACATATTCACTGGTAAGCAAGCTCCTGTTGTTAGGGGTTTGTAGGAGGTACAAGATGCTGCTGCTCTGTCTCACGTTAATGTTGATTTACGAAAACACAGCACTTTTGATTCTGTGGAGACTGGGAGAAGCAGTCGGCTAACCCCCACCCAAACCGGGTGTTTAAAACCCAGCCATCAAGCCCGGGGAGCTATATTGCAGTTTCACCACCAGGATCTCCTGCATTCTACGAAGAAGTGATGCGCATTAGCCAATGAGAAAAGAGGGGTTTGACAAGGAGTGACCTGCATTTCACCAATACTCTTCAGCGCCAAGCCCCTCGAGAACATAGTAATGCAACTTGGTGAATGTGGGAGGAATAGAGGGTGTTGAAGATAGATGATCGACGGACACAACACCATTTCCGCTATTTTCTGATGACGCATTGTTCTGTAACACCAAACATTGCCAAGCTTAGCACAAATGCTGGCTGACATTCACGTGAGAATGTGGCAAGGTAGGTGTACATCTGAATCTAAAAACAACAATGTTTATGAAGGACCGAGCCCTAGACCCCCCATTCACTCTCAATCCAAGACAACATCTCTGAGATCTTGCGACACGATTATGTATTGCCACCTGGGTTGAGAAATCAACATGATGAAGACGACCCTAAAACCTGAGCTGAGCAACGGGAGGAAGAGAGCGACAAGGAGAATGCCTTCAAAAGTATATCGAAGAAGCCAAAGCTAAAAGGAGGAAAGAACACTCCGGCTCCGGGCATCTACCCCACACCGTTGCCAGCATTAACATGCGCCTCAGAGACGGGCCTATATGAAGCAGGATGACCCAAAGTTACTCCCCGAGAGAGATCGAAAGGCATGCTTGGAGCTTATCACGCCTCACTCAGAGTGAGGGAAAGAGATCCGGAGTTCAATTCTCCCGTCCACATTCCACAATCAGGGGCACCATCTTGTTTAGCAGGCATCGAAAAAATGATGATGGGCTGAACACATGTAATACGATTTGGGGAACAACCGCTGAGACTGAGGCATTACCGTCCCCTATCCGCAAGGGATGTGTCAAAAAAAAAAATCACGTGGCCGCCCACTATGAAATGGTCAGACTTCCTTGTGGCAGGGCCCTGAAGAGACGGTTTGGGGGCTCTTCACACATTCCTGAATCTTAAAGATATGTTTTTGAATACAACATTAGACCGTGATAAGTCCCAATTGAAATGTTACTGGTGCCCGCTCCCGTCCAAAATGTCGATGAATAATGGGATTCAAGTGATCCAAAGTGATCAAAGTGATCGAAATAATGATGTTGTTCTCCTGCTTTTATGGTGAGCCTGAAAGCAAAGCCACCGTGTTGTAATTTGATATGCCCAAAACCGGTAGCACATTTGAGACCTCATTTTCATACTGATCTTCTTGGGGATTGGTTTGGGGGCTCGTGTTTCCTGGTGCAGCTTTTGCCCTTGGGCTATACCAACTTAATGATGAGACGTCTATGGAAGTTATTAGCCTTGAATTTGCCCATTCGGGCAAATCGATGGGTGCATGGCAAAGACAGAGTGATAAAGGAACACAGTGACCCAGAAGTGGGGAGGATTCAACCAGGGCCAAGGATGGTTTCCTCTTTGTATTGCAAGTCAAGGAACAACATAATATCCTTATCCAATAGAAAAAAAATAAAAGCCATGCTTGATCACATATCAGATGCAGAGAAATCATGTGACCTTAGAGATCCAACACCTGTTCAAAAGCGATAAAACCCTCCATAAAATGGAAATTGAAGGAGCACATCTCAATATA